>CABHPP010114099.1:3906-17440 GCA_902168425.1 Peromyscus attwateri
TCTTTTGCTCTTTGGTCTTTTGGGGGGCCCACCACCCAGCTCCCAAATAAATCATACACAGAGGCTTATTATTATTTATAAGTGTCCGGCCTTAGCTTGGCTTGTTTCTTGCCAGCTTTCCTTAAATTAAATTATCAAATTATCTTTTGCCTCTGGCCTTTTTCTTTTTACTTTCTTCTGTAAATCTTACTTTCACTCCTACTCCGTGGCTGGCTGGGTGGCTGGGTGGCTGGGTGGTTGGCCCCTTCTTTTCTCGATACTTCGTCTCTTGCTCCTCAAACTTCTTTCCCTCCCAGATTTCTCCTTCTATTTATCCTCTCTGTCTGCCAGGCCCGCCTATCCTTTCTACTGCCTTGCTATTGGCCATTTGGCTCTTTATTAGACCAATCAGGTGTTTTAGACAGGCACAGTAACACAACTTCACAGAGTTAAAAAAAATGCAACATCAAAGAATGCAGCAAATCTTTCCATCATTATAAGAGCAAATGTTCCACAGCATAAACAAATGTAACACAACTTAAATTAATATTCTACAACAAATGTAGGTCATGAAAGGCAGGTCATTGAAAGTGACACCTAGCCCTGGATCTGGTCTGTCTCGCTGTTTCCTGGTCTGCTGTGATGTGAGCCACCCCACTCCATGCTCTCGTGTCTATGAATAAGCCCCTCTACTTTGCCTTCCCTGCCATGATGGACTGACCCATGTGCTAATAAATCTTTCCTCCTCTGTTTTCTTTAGGTGTTCTGGACAGGTTGATGGAAATGTGACTAATACTCCTGCTGACACCTTGGTCATGGATGCCCAGCCCCCACAACTCTGAGAACAGTGTCTAGTTAAGCCATCCATTGATGGGAGTTTGTTGTAGCTGCTCTAGGAAACTCAAACAGCTACCACAGATAGTCCTTATCCCCCAAGTAGGGCCCACTGGTATTCCCAACCGATTGAGTGTCCCCATGTTCCTTTTCCTACCTATGACTTGACTTGTTTGGAAATTGTGTTAGCTTTCTGTTACTGTGACAAAATGACAGAGATCATTCTATTAAAAACAAGAAAGGTTCAGTTGTGGAGAATTCAGTCTATGACGGGTCCATTGCTCTGAACTTGTGGTAGCACAGCACCAGACGGTGGGCTCCTGTGGCACAGGAGGCTCATGGTCAGAACGTGAGGGAAAGAAGAGCTGAGTGTCATGACCCTCGTTCAGGGCATGCCTCCAATAACCTCCCCATGTTCCAAAGCTTCTATTTCCCCCATAGCTTTGAGATAAGGACTAAAGGCCTTTAGTACACCAGCCCTTGGGGAGATTCCAGATCCAAAGAACAGCAGAAACTTTCCTTGTGATTTCCTGGTTTCCACCCCTGCTCGCCCATGCCCTGGGCAGTTACCTGTTCATGTTACAGATGCCACTGATGATAATTTACTATGAGGCAAGACAGTTCAGGGAGGGGCCTCTACCCATTCCCCACTGTGGAGAGCCCAGAGTGTAGCTCAGCACCTTCAGGTGTTCGCTGTATAGAGCTGGCTACAAATCGGACTTGCTAGCCAGAGAGCACCCTCACCTCCTGAGGCCTCAGGCAAAGTACAGTGGGCAGGTTCCCCCGGCACAGGCTATTTCCCATACCAGATAGCTGTGCTTGGGGACCTGGCCAGCTGGATGACAAGATATCCACTCCCAAGGCATGGCACCCCTGCTGGGCACATCCAAATCCAAGTGTGCTTGCTGAGTTTTGTAAACTGTCAGGCTGTGTTGGATCCCATGACCAGGCTTTTAGAGTCTGCTAGGACCTGGGAAAAATCCAGAAGTTGTTTTTCAAAAAGAGAAAAGGGAAAGAGTAGGGGCCATGGGAAGAACCTACCTGATACACAATACAGATTTGTATGAAAATGTCCTTTTTGAAACAGCATCATGTACAATGGGCATGCACCATTAATTTAATTTTATTTTTTAAAGAAAACAGTTACTTGCTGAAGGGAACATGGTGTCTTCTACAGCCTCAGGGGTTGATTGTGGCCTCTGGGACCGGGGCCCATGGAGATGTTTGTGGCATCTTTTTCCTGTAAGTGCCAGGGCCCCTGCCAGCCAGTTCTGTGCTTGCCTGTCCTGCATCCCTGACTGGAACCCTTCTAGAACCTCCCCCTGAGATGGGGATGCCTGGCCCTGTGGCCCAGGGCTCTGCCGTCTACATAGCTGACCTTCCTCAGCCTCTGAGCACAGAGTACCTCAGGGATTGAACCTCACCGTCTCAAGGAAGCATGGCAATTGTCCTGTCTACCTCCCGGGAATCTCTGTTTGGTCATCCTCCTCCTGGCATACAGCAGAGCCTGGGACGGATGCATCCCTCCCGATTCAGCGTCCGCGTTTCTGTGGAGGTGTGAGTGCTGGAGACCCCTTTATCTTATCTGTTGCCGGCAGCACCACCTGGCACCAGTCTTTGGTGTCTAATGACACCTGTGGGCAAAGAATTAAAGGTGAATGGAGAGATGAAAAACTGGACGAGGACCTAAGTCACACCGGACTGATCTGACGTTAATATGTTAGAGAAAACTCCCTTGCCTTCTGCTCCTGTCTCACACCCCACAGAGTCCCTGGGAAACCTAATGCCACATGGTGAGAAAATGTGTGTGCTTGGGCAGGTGTCTCTTAGGGCTAAGCTGCAGCCCTAAGGTTTGTTGAGGGTGACATCCTGCCCTAGGTGCTTTGGGAGGTGGGCTGTGACATGCAGTCACATGACTTTCTCAGAGCTATGGCCCCGGGGGACAAGGAAAGGCATGGGCAGCACAGGGGCACAGCTGGCTCCACTCCTTGCTCTGCTGGTGGAATGCTGGGATGTGGCTGCTGTCTGCCGGCTTCCCCTTGGACGGCTGATGAACACACAGCAAATATTAGCTTTCAGATAGCTGCTCTGTCCATCATGGCTAGTCGCTGCGGTCCACGTGGCAGTGTCTCTGAGGGTGAGTAAGCAAAGCTAACCCAGTCAGACTTCGATCTGTTTTCTGAGAAGAACAGGCTAAGACTGCCACGTTCTCACGTGGGTGGCTCACCATGGACAGCTCCTCCAGCCTCAGCTTCCAGGCACTGGGTCAGCTGGCCAGGTCAGCCACCCTCCTACATCACAGTTCAGCTGGCAAACGTCAGCTTCCTTGATTTTGTTTCGTTTAGAAACCAGTCCCACTGAGGCTGAGTCCTTGGGACCCAAAGTGGCCCTGTGGCTTCTTGCTATGGGGACTCAGCGTTGTCTTGAGCTAAGGCAGACCTGAGCAAGAGGAAGCAGACACAGTCACCAAGATAAGTGAGCATTCCTGGAGGATCCCAGGTGTGGCAGTGCATGCCTATAATCCCCTGGGAAGAGGGATAGGAGGGTGGGAGCTGGGAGCCAGCCTGTGCTGTGTAACACCCATTTCAAACAGAACAAAAACAGAGAACACAGACTTAGGGAGCACTGCAGAGGAGACCAGCCTGGTGCATGAAGCCTCTGGCTACTGAGGGGAATGAGCCAAGCCTCTGTGCCTTTGGAGGACAGGAAGGTTCCTTTGCATCTGCTTGGAGCATCATTTAGATGCAAAGATCTCAAACACACCTAAACTACAGCACTTAAATCTGAAGGGGATAAAGGAAACTCAGGGAGAGCCACACCCCAGGCATATGCTGAGTCTCAGGCATGGACCTTGCCAATGACAGCCTAACAAATGGAGCAGTGGTACAGGCATTTGGGAACCTTTCAGCATGTCAGCTACAGGTGGACAGACTGCTTCCACCCACATGGAGGTGTCCCTGCTACATTGATGCCCTGGACTTATCTGAAACAGGACAGTGAGGATACACACTAATGGGTTAGCATCTCTGAGGCCAGTGCTGACCACCAGCTGTACTGGGAGCCATAGGGAAATGTGGCCATTGTGCTGGCTCATGAGTGTTGTGGGGCATTCCCTGGAGAAGACTGTTTAAGTCCATAGAAAGTCCTTTATCAGCAACAACACTGGGTGTTCGGGATCCCAGTGTAGCACTGAACCTTTCTCAGGGTGAGCTTTTAAGCACAAAAACCATGTTCTGGGTTGACTTCAGTTAACAAGAACAGTTAGCCAGAAGCAGAACTACAGAAGCCAGAAAGCAAGGTAGAGACTTTCCCAGAACTGTGGACTTTGATGGATTGGTCTTTGTTTTCATTTTGGCAAGTAATACTGTCTATGTGCCGAGTTTTATGGCCAGATTGGTATTTCCATCATGGAGTCAGTTGTACTAAGGTTTGGTGCCTGATACAGTTCAGTAGAGCTTTATAAGGATTTATTCTAACTCTAGTTGTAGAATCTCTGCGATAAAATGTTTGACAAGTATAAGAAACTAAAGGAAGCAATGGCAGGCGTTGTTTGCTCACCGAATCCACTGCACAGGACAAGCTGAGCATGCGGTACCACAGGGACAAGCTGAGCATTTGGTACATGGCATCCTGTGACAGCTCATGTAGGACCAGCTTAGCTATGAGGATGCCTTTGCAACTAAGGCTGCTGGGATGTGAGTCAGTAAGAGTAACTTCACGTACCTTTACATGAGCACAGGTTTCAATGGTGGTAGACAGCACTATGTACGTTAAACACTAAAACTACTCCTGGGAGTGGAGAGCTGGTCTTCAGCTATGTGATAACCTGTGGGTTTCGTGTTAATACAAATGAGTTGCCATGAGAGGATGTGAACCAAGCAAGAAGTGATGGTGCAGGCCTGTGATTCCAGCACTAGGGAAGCTGGCATAGGGGACTGTGAGTTCCAGGCCAGCCTGAGCTTTGTGGTAAGAAGAGAAACCCCGTGGGGAAGGAAGGGAGGGACCGGGAAGAAAGGTGGGGAGATGGGGAGGGGGAAGTAGGTAAGATTGTTTGACTTGAAGTGATAGGATATTAAAACTACCATGTTTGCCTCAAAGAAAATCAATTCTCCTGAAAAAAGACGAACCCATTTTGTCAATATGACTGCACCCGTTGAAGACAATGTTATGACTAGGTTCAGTTTTGGAAAATTTGTTAGTCTGGCTATACTTTGAAGATTCCATTTTATGAAATTCAAATACAGATCAAATTTTGTCAATTAAAATTTGGTATCGGAACTGAAAGGAATCATGTATGTAAAATATACACCAGATCTTGAGGACTTTGTGCAAAAAGAAGAAAACGGAATTCAATAATGGCTGCTGACAGTGCATAGGGGCATCTGTCTCCTTGTAGTGTGGGTTTTCAGCTCCCTGGTCTGACCAGCACCAGACCAAAAAAAAAAAAAAGAGTTCCTTGTGTGTTTTAGATATGGATCCCTTATCAGACAGGAGGTGATCTGCAAACATTTTCTCCCATTCTATAGTCTTGTTTTTCCCTTCCAGGACCAGGAAATCATAGAATTTTATGTCAGTGTTTCAACATCTGTAGTACATATTCTTTTTCAGTATTCACATTCTCCTGTGTGTGGCCACTGGGAGCCCCTAAAAGATGGCTTCCTGCTCTGTTGCTATCGGTAGAATTCCAGTCAGTATGTTGAGCAGACTGGAGGAACACCTGGCACTCTGGCAATCACAGACTCTGCTCTTGCTGACTGTGGCCAGGGAGCTCGGCTTCCTCATGGAAAGCCCTGTAAGCAGAAACATGTCACTTTGCTGTTGATCTAGCTTCTTGGAACTTGGATGTCACCCTGCATGGAGACGGGGTCGTGTGCAAGAGAAGCAGACAGGCAGACCAGGACAGACAGCAAGAGAAGCCACAGCCCTGACCTTCCCAAGTTCAGAAATCAGCAGGGATACCATCCTTAGTGCCTGCCCTTTGACAGGAGAGCTAAGGCTCGCAGCATTAGAGGGCTGTGACCCAGCTTGTTAACCAGAGGAGGACGAATGCAGGTAGAGTGGCTGAGGTTCCTTAAAGAGGAAGGAAGGGGCAGGGGAGTATTATGGAGTGTGCTGTGACAGCACCATGATATTTTTTCTTTTCTTTTCTTTTCTTTTTTTTTTTTTTTTTTTTGAGTCCCAATCCATGGAAAGTACATGTTCCATCCTTGATTTTCTCATTGCCATGGATGTTATCCCTGTGAATTTTTGTTAAGAATTCAACAACTGCTGGGCAGTGGTGGCACACGCCTTTAATCCTAGCACTCGAGAGGCATTGTCAGGCAGATCTCTGTGAGCTCAAGGCCAGCCTGGTCTACAGAGTGAGTTCCAGGACAGTCAGGGCTACACAGAGAAATCCTGTCTAGAAAAACAAAACAAACAAAAAAGAATTCAACCTACAGGGTGTGACATAATAGTTACTGTGTCTATATTACAGATTAGGAGAGTGAGGCCCTGTAGGATTTAACGACTTCCACTTGTGGACAACTCTGAGCATTCCAGGGCACCCTGACACAGAAAGCTCAACTGGCCACCCCAACATGTGAGATATTCTGTGTGGATGGGCTCTCGGGCTAAGGGGCTTTGGATGCAGGCTGCCCTCAGAAAACTACACTAAACAAACTCTCTCTGATGCAAACAGGCTTCATACTTACATGACCAAGAGCTCCCCTTTCCGCTCAGCTCCCGAGGACACAGGCTGTGTTTATGTGGGAACTAAGAGTGGTCCCTGTGGCTTGGAGGACAGCCTAGCACTCTGCCATGATCCGGTCCTCCCAGCTTTCAGTGGGGAACTTTCAGTGTTTACTGACCCCTACATGAGTCCCTCACTTCCACAGTGACCAGACTGGGGCTGTTTCTGAGTCCCTTGTCTCTCTGCCACTTATTCATTAGGGAACCTCAAAGCTGCCGGCCTGTGAGACCATCTTTTGTGACTTCTCTGTCTGTGGGTGAGAACCAGAACCCAGGACGAAGACGGAGAGGGAAGGCAAATGCTTGTGTGGGACAGTTCATCACGCACAAATCCAGCAACTCACCGCCCCCTCTTTAAGTGGCTTCATTCTCTAGTCTGGGGCCCTTTACCCTCTGCTCCTTGAACTAGGTGAAATGTCCTAACAGGCTGAGCAGAGGGTCAGTGACAGAGACAGAGCTGAAGAAAGCAGAAACAACACAAAGGACGCTGGTCGTCACACAGTTATTTTCCTTTAGAGACATGAAGACAGGACGTAGAGGAAAACAGGGTTATCTCAGGCTACTCTTCTGTGGGCCAGTTAACCTCACTACCTTGCCAAAGGCCTGTTGGGAAATGGATGAAACCTCTCTAATCCTGATCCCTCTAAAGGTCCCATAGCATCCTCCTCTCAGTTTGGTGACTTCTAGCCTGCTCTGTTGCAGGAAACTCACCCTGCAGTAGCTGCTGGTGTGTGAGGTTGAACTCTACTGAATTAGAAAGGCATGGAGATTTACAAAGTGTTCCAGATTTTAAAAATGAGAGAGGAGCAGAGAGGGTGACATTGCTTAGTTGCAGGACACCAAGGCCGACTGGCCCAGAGATTTCACGGGATGGAGAAATTATTACGTATTCATGTTTAGTTCGGGGGTTTGTTTGCTTGGGGCCCAGGTTTACTGGCAGTGTGGGGTATGGACTTCAGGGCTGCTACAGATGCGCATGCACACACACACAAACACACACACACACACACACACACACGCACACGCGCGCGCGTGCACACACACACACACACACAGAGCAATACGTGTATATTTGAAGGTGTACACTGGTTTAGGGTTGGGAACCAGCATGTTCACTTACTACAGTCTTTCTATTACAAATCAGTGAGACTGACTTGTGTTACATCACTAGGGCCTGCAGGGGTGGGTGCTGGGTCCAAAGAGCAGCCCACACTGAGACCAAAACAAGCACTATATATTTAGAAAGTGCTTTCATCCTCAGGAGTCTGGGAAACTGCCTCTTTACATTACCTCAGGACTCAGCTGAGAGCTGGGTCTAAGATGCTCACATCAGTTGACATGGGTTATAGGATTTTATTTACAGTTTGGGCCAAAACTGGGTACAGAAGCTCTCTGCATGCATATTGCCACAGTAGTGTGGTAACTTATACTAGAGATGAAGCAAAAGCCATGTATAGACGAACTGGGGGCCCCAGTTACCAGCATGGGAGAGATTTCTTCCAGTAGATAACTTTTCTCCTGCACCAGGGTTCCAGGTATTCCTGAAGCATCTGAATTCCTAGTTCTCGGCTACAGTACCAACAACACTGCCAGGCAGACAGCAGATTTTCGCCATCCTCAGCTCCACACGATGCTTGGATAAGAGCTGAGCTCGAGAGGGAAAGGTTTTAGCTCAGACTTGGAATGCCTCAGCCTCACCCCTCTTCCCCATTGATTGATAGGACAGAAAATGCACAAGGTGTAGTTGCTCAGGCCTGTAATCCCAGCAGAAGGATTGTGGGTCTCTAGCTGGCTGTTCAGTAAGAACCTGTCTCAAACATCAAAAACTGAAAATAAAAAGGTGAAGAGGAAGGAAAACGGAGGTGCACTTGCTTCAGCAGCAGCCTGGTCAAAGAGTGGGAATACATAGCAACACCATGAGGGAATTAGCGAGACCACCTGAACATGCTGTGTAGACAAAGGAAAACCCATAGCATGGGCCTGCAGGTCAGCCATAAGAGATTTTTGGGACAGGGTTCTGCTGTATAGACCAAGCTGGGCTGGAACTCCCTATGTAACTCAAAACTGACCTCAAACTTGCAATCTTTCAGTGTCTGCTTCCTATGTGCTGTAATAACAGGTCTGTGGCACTGAGCCTGGCAAGGTATTTTTATTTTTTTCAGTTCAACGTTCTTTTTGTGTGTGCTGGAGATCAAAGCCAGAGCCCACATGCTAGGTGTTATGGTTTGAATGTGAAATGTCCAAATGTCTCCTACAGGATCATGAGTTTAAAGCCTGATCTCCAGGGCTGGTGATGATGTGTTGGGGCATTTACAAAACATCCAGGTGTCAGGGCCTGGGTGTCACAGATGAGTCTCTGCTTGGAGGCCTTTGACTTACAGCCTGGTCCTGGTTCCAGTCCACAGCCATGTGAGGAGCCTCTGCTACATGCCTCCCCTGCTATGGACACTCTGTGCCAAAATCATGAGCCAAAATGTGAGGTATTTTGTCATAGCAAGGACAGAAGTAATATACTAGGCACGAAGCTGTAGCTTGTGCACCATAAAAACTGTAGTTCATGCTGCACTGGCTGGCCCAAAGCTCACCATATAAACCAGACTGACCTCCGTTTTATAGAGTTCTGATACTACCTTCTCAGTGCTGGGATGCTCCAAGACACTTGTTCTCAGGGTCCATCATAAAGAACTGATGAGTATTTGAGTGTCACATATGCCAGTGATCCTGATCTGACCATTAAACATTGGATACATATATGGAGATGCTGAGGTTGGGATGTAGCTCAGTGACAGAGTATGTATTTAGAGCATCCATGGGCTCAGGAGGTGGACTGCCTTCTGACTCTTCACATTCACCCTTCACACTGGGCTCAAAGTAACCAGCGATGGGTTCATTAGCCTTTGTACCTTTCACACACTGTCCAAACATGCAAGAGCATATGGAGTTGGCCTTCTAAACTTCCAGAAAATTATCAGCAGTGTGCCTGTTGTCACATTCTCTTAGGCTTTAGACTGAACTGCCCAAATCCTACTTCAGGCAGACGTATGTTAACACAAGGGAAGTTCTTTCTTCATCAGTGGAAAGTGTGGCTTTTGGAGTATAGGAAAGCTGGGTTCACATTCCAGGCAAGATCTTTAGTAGAGTGGGACCTCCTGATTCTATTCCTTTACTTCAACATTCCATGTCACTGTGCTCCATGGGTGTGATCTAATGGAAAGCTCCAAGGTCCCAGAAGAAGCCCTGAGTAGGAAATACATCCTGATGTTGTTTCAGAGGTAGCAATGGGACAGTAGGACAAAGGCCTCTGTAGTATTTCTTTAAACTCTCTACTGGGCAGGAGCTAGATGCTCTGGGCCCCATACCATCTCCAGTGTGGCTCTCTGTAGTGAGCTACTGTAGGTGGACTTTCTGTCCCACCAGCCGGTGCCCAAATACCACACAGAGACTTAATTATAAATGCTTGGCCTATAGCTTATGCTTGTTACTAAATAGCTCTTACAACTTAAACTGACCCATATTTCTTAACTACCCTCTGCCACATAGTGGTACCTTCTTTTAGCAAGGCATGTTCTCCTGTGTCTCATCAAACTTCTGTGACTTCACCCTTCTTCCTCCCAGCATTCTCTCTGCCCTGTACCTGTACTGATAAAAGAATCTCAGTCCCTTCCCCCACTGAATCCTATGTGTCTTTGTTAGAATTTCTATTGCTGTGATGAAGCACCATGACCAAAAACACATTGGGGAGGAAAGGGTTTATTTGGCTGATGCTTCTACATCACTGTTCATCATTGGAGGAAGTCAGGACAGGAACTCAAGCAGGGCAGAAACCTGGAGGCAGGAGCTGATGCAGAGGCCACAGAGGGTGCTGCTTACTGGCTTGTTCCTCATGGCTTGCTCAACCTGTTTTCTTATAGAACCCAGAACCACTAGCCCAGAGATGGTACCACCCACAATGGGCTGGGCCCTCCCCATCAATCACTAATTAAGAAAATATCCTACAACTTTGCCTACAACCCAGTCTTATGGAGACATTTTCTCAATTGAGGTTCCCTCCTCTCAAATGACTTTAGCTTGTGTCAAGTTGACATAAAACTATCCAGCACACTATGACTCCCAGCCATATGTTTTTGTCTGAGCTTATCAGACATAAATTTCACCAGGAGTGAATTTCCCTGAGACATGGTCCTTAAGTCCAATCAGAAAGCTGGTTGTGCCCATGAAAATTCATTTCACTACACACTGGATGGCATATCTTGCCTGGCACTTTCATGGTACAGCATGCAGGGTCCACAGGTGAGTAGAACTTTGGCTGTAACTCTCTCTAGCAGTCTTTAGCACAACTTCCAGGACTACAAAAGCTAGTCAGCAGACAGGGGACACTTGTAGTTCAGTCCCAGCCTGATCTCTCCATGTCCTACAACCAAAGTGTGTAGTGTCTTTAGCAACTGGGCTTTACCGTCTAGTTTTGGCATGCAACCAACACCAGTGGCAAGAGCCTTTATCAGTTTTGGAACATCGAGGGCCTCCCTGGTCCCCACCTCATAGGGAGGTAACCCACCCCTAGCTCTGGGATTCTCAATCAATAACCATACAGCTCTGGGAGCATCTTTCTCCATCCACAAAGGGTACCTTTGTTAATGATTTAACCGGTGTAGACACGTACAGGAACAGGCTATTGCGGAACTTTCTTGGTCATGATAAGTATCATTACTCAACCATAAAGCTTCCTAGAATTTTACAGCTGTGCCTTACAAGGTTCCTGACCCTTGTACCCTTTGTGAACTGATTTCCCATCTTTATATCCTATGTCTCTCAGATGTGTTTCTAAATCTACAAATCACTCAGAAGTTAGCATTATGTCACCCATACAATGAAACTTTTATTTATGAGATAGGGTCTCACTATGAAGTTCTGGCTGTCCTGGAACATACTCACTATGTAGCCAGGCTGGTCTCAGACTCAGAGATCTGCCTGCCTCTGCCTCCTGAGTGCTGGGATTAAAGAGGCACGCCACCAAACCAAAGATACAATGAAATCTTTTAACAGAAGGTGAACAGGATTGTCATGAGTTCCAGGTCAGCCAGAGCTACACAGTAAAAAAATAAAATTGCTTTTTCTCCATCTCATGTCCCATTAGTCACACTTAGGGACAGCTAGTGACAATGCTGTTCCAGTATCTTTGCACACACATCCCTAAGCACAAATGAGTAGCATACTTTACACAGTATTCCTTATCTTTTTTTCTTGCAAATAAATATAATTATTTAACACCAGAACATAAATAACTACTGTTTTTTCTTTTCTTTTTTTCCTCACTATGGATTTCACTATGTAGCCTTGGCTAGTCACTATATAGACCAGGCTGGCCTCAGAATTCACAGAGATCCATCTCTGCCTCCCGAGTGCTAGGACTAAAGGTGTGAACCACCAGGTCTGGCTTATGACCGTTTAGGTATTTGAGACTGGGTGTCCTGTAGCCCAAGGCCAGCTTTGAACTCCTGAAACTCCTTTCTCCACCTCTCACCTGCTGGAATTAGTTATGTGCCACCACACATGCCAGAACTTACCCTGAATATTATATAATCTGTTAAAGGTGTGTATTGTGATATGCTTAACCCTCCTTGAGGATTGCTTTCATACTAAAACAGGATGCACAAATTAGCCTGTTAAAGGACAGCTCTAGAAAGGGACTTGCTGGGTCAAAGGGCATGCCCACTGTTAATACTAATATATTCCCTTGAGTGCTTGGTTTATCTTCCTATATCCATTTCTGCCAGTGCATTCCAAAGCCCGTGTTCCCCAGAAGCATTCTAAATGACTCAATTTCGGTTGCTTTGGGGTGTAATCCCCAAATTGTGTTTTTGTTTTTTGTTTTTCTTTCCTCCTCTTTTTTTTTTTTTTTTTTTTTGAGACAGGATTTCCCTGAGTAGCCCTGGCTGTCCTGGAGCTAGCTCTGTAGACCAAGCTGGTTCAAACTCAGATCCTCCTCCTCCTGCCTCTGCCTCCTGAGTGCTGGGATCAAAGGCTTGTGCCACCACACCCAGCTTCAAGTTGTACTTTTTGTAAGGAAGATAGAGTCTCCTCTATTCTCAGAAGGTTGTTAGGATAAACTGACTAAAGTTAAATCTCAGAAAGGGCGCACACATTTACTATACGCAGAAGGGGGAAGTCACAGAAGTGAGATTACCATTTGCTTAACAGCATTCATCCCAATACCCCACCCTGAGGACTCACAGGCAGTGGTGACCTTGAACTTCGGATCATACTGCCTCCACCTCCCAAATTCACCATCCCGCCTGGTTTGTGCCTTACTGGAGATGGAACCCAGGCAGGGTTTCCCACGCATGCCAGGCAAGAATGCTACCTATGGTGTTATAGTCCCAGGCCCCTATAGAGAGGAAGAGAACGTCATCTTTATTCTGCTTTTGGTAAACCAAAACTGGCCTTTGAATGGAATCAGGGGACAGGCATTAACTAGCTCCTATGGGAGGTCCACTCAGGTGTGGCTGGGGGCGGCCCTATCTCCTGAGACAATGAGATTTTAGGGTGAGGATCGAAGGCAGCTGTGTTCTTTGTGCTATCCGGTTTAAAGCGGAGGAGATCGGGGCGCCGTTCCTTTGTTTAGGGGAGGTGGAAGTGACAGGAGCACACGTACCCAGGCCTTTGCACTCCCGCACCCGCCAGGTCCGGGGGGCGCGGCTCTGAGCCTCAACACCGGCTCAGGCGGGCGTCCCAGCTAACGCTCCTCCAGCGTGCACACGGAGGGGACTTACGTAACCTTCACTTTCCACACGCGGGCAGCAGCCACACTTCTGGAGACTGAGGCTTCCTGCTATTTTTAACTGCCTTCCTCCTCTGCTCCCGGTGACTCCATCCCGAGCCGGTTGCCGCCGGCTTGCAGGATCTCACTGCCTTCTCTGCCGTCGCCAGCGGGGCAAAGGGACGGGAGCAGGACGACGGGAGCCCGACCTACCCGCCGTGTCCCCCTCCAGGC
>CABHPP010114100.1:0-13854 GCA_902168425.1 Peromyscus attwateri
GCCGCTGACCAGCATCCTTGGCCAGGCTCCCACTGGTCTGCGCTGCACAGCCACCTCCTTCCTCTCTGTTCCCAACACCTGCCCACAGCGAGGCCCAGAGGCACAACCTCATTACTATCTACTCTTAGTGCTCACTCCTGTCCTTACACCTTGGGCAGTAGAAGCAGTGTGTCCCATATTGATTTCTTTTTGTTTGTTTGTTTGGTTGATTTGGTTTTTTCTGAGACAGGGTTTCTCTGTGTAGCTTTGGAGCCTTTCCTGGAACTCGCTCTGTAGCCCAGGCTGGCCTGGAACTCACAGAGATCCGCCTGCCTCTGCCTCCCAAGCGCTGGGATTAAAGACATGCACCACCTCCGCCCGGCCCCATATTGATTTCTAATAGTCTCAAGCTGTGGAAGTTCCGAAGTATTGACTTGAGCAAAACTGTATGAAGGTAGGATTTGCATCCAACTTCTTCTCTATTTCTGAAACTTACTGTAGAGAAAAGTTAAGCAGCTGCCTTGGCTACACCCACCTCTGCACTTAGAGCTGCGAGACCCAGCAAGCTCTCTGTCTCTCTTGACTTGGTCTCCCTATCTATGAAACAGGGGTGACAGGTTTGAAATCACTGCTGCCACTGATGGGGTTAAACAAAGGAATAGAGATGACTCCGTGAAGAGCACCTGCTCAGGGAGCTACTCTGGCTGTCCTCAGGGCACCCGGGCCAATGCTCACTACACAGAAGGTGCCCAGAATCACATGAAAGCGGTGGCTCTTTCTACATGATGGATTTTGCACTATTCTCTACCAAACTAACTTTCTGCTTTTTAATTGTGTGTGTGTGTGTGTGTGTGTGTGTGTGTGTGTGTGTGTGTGTAAGCACATGTACATATAGTGTGTTTGTGGGTGCCTGCTGAGGCCAGAAGAGGGTCTGGGATCTCCTTAATTAGAAGGAGGCAGTTGTGAACCATCTGATGTGAGTACCAGGAACTGAACTCCAGTCCTCTGTAAGAGCAGCAAGCGTTCTCAAACACTACATGAATTTTTGAATACTTCATTTCAGTAAAAACATTCATCTTTTTTTTTTGGCATTACTTCTCATTAAACATAAAGCAGAAACATGGGCTGAAGGAATTCTTTGCGGTGGTGGTGGGGGTATCCCAGGAGCCCTGCTAAGTTCTGCTTGGTCTCTCCTTCAAGCTCCCTGGCCCAGGCTGGCCATGGGCAGAGAGCAGCAGTATGGACAGATGGCAGACTCAGGCCTGTGGGCAGCTGGGAGGACATTACCACTTTGTAGGCAGGCCGGGCGCTAGGTTCAGGAGCTGGGCTGGCTGGGAGCTGCAGGCTCCTCCGCTTTTCCTTCATGGAGCCACTCTGATGCCGCCTCATCCGGTCGATCTGCTCCTCCACGCTCATCTTCACCTTGCCCTCTCCAGAGAACACAGCACTCTTGGGGCGCTCTTGCTGTAGTGAGAAAACAAGGCTCAGCCAGGTGCTCCCCACCTCACCAGGTTGCCCATCGCTCCAAGTGCCCAAAATATTCCTTCTATAGGTAGCCTGCCCATAGAGGGCTGAACAATGGTTCCAGAAAAACATGTCAAATTTATGCTGGCCCCTGGTGCCTGCAAAGGTGATTTTATTTGGAAACATGAGGTCATCCTGAATCAGAGCTGACTTGGATCCGACAGCAACTGTCCTTGTAAAAGGCAGAAAAGATGACAACATGGAGCAGAAAGAGGGTGATGGAGATGGAGTCGGAGGCTAGAATGATTCATCTACGTGCAAACAAATGCCAAGTCTGATTAGCTGGATCCACACGTAGGAGGGAGGCTGGACAGACTCTCCCTCAGCACCAGCAGCAGCAGCGACAACCCACCCTGCCAGCACCTTCATTCTGGACTCCACACACAAACCAAGAACAGATTTCTGTTGTTTGCAGCTACATAGGATATGGTGATTTGTTTCAGGAGCCCCGGGAAGCCTATAAAGACTGGGAAGCTAGGAAATGGGGTGCTAAGAAATACTTAGCATAGTAGAAGAGACTTCAGAATCAAGAAATGTGTAGAGGCCAGGAGAATTTTAAGGTGAACAATGAGGAAAAAAATCCTAGATTTCATTGGTAGAAACGGGAACTTCAAAATGATCCTGGTGAGCTCATCAAGCATCTCGGGAGCCAGAAATAGTGATGGGCCACCCAAGAAGGCTTTGATGAGATCCCACAATGGACAGCATGGATCCCTTTAAATCTCGCAGGGCCACGTGTGCTTTTGAGAACGCTATCAAAACCAACTCTGCCAGTTTGTGGATAAAATGAGGATGTGGAGAAAAAGCTATCCAATTTCTGGGCATGATACAGGTAAGAAATTGGCTAACAGAGCTTCTTAGCTACAAATTCCAGGTACCCTCTCCAGAAAAGGTAGGCTGACCCTGAAAGAAAAGCCCTGCCTATGGAAAGACCAGGCTGGCACCAAGAGCTGGTAGAACCTTCACCTACCCACAGGCAGGACAGTGAGCCCCAGAAGACTATCCTCAGGCCCTAGGATCCGAGGCTATAGCTCAGAGGTACAGCATTTGGCCAGCATGCACAGCACTGAGGTTTGATCTCAGCACTGGCAAACAACAACTTGCTTGAGGTTGGAGATCCTTTTATTCCTTCTAATTCTCCTTTGGGACAAGAATGATTATCTTGGGGCCAGGGAGCTACCTCAGCAGGCGAGAGTGCCAGCTGTGCAAGACCAATGACTCAAGTTCGATCCCTGGAGCCCACGTAAAAAGCTGGATGTGGTGGCAGTCACCTGTAACGCCAGCACTACTACCCTGAAATGCGAGCCAGAGACAGGGGAATCACCTGGGAGTTCACAGGCCAGCAACAGAGAGAGACTCTGCCTGACAAGGTGGAAGGTGAGAACTGGTTCCTAAAAGTTGTCCTCTGATCTCCACACATGTATCCTGGTACACACAAACAAACACACACACACACACACACACACACACACACACACACACCTGCACTCCCCCCCACATACATGATGAAAAAGTAAATCAATTCTTAAAAAAGATTATCATAACAAACACAATCTAGAGTCCCATGCACACCTGCTAGACAGGATCCCGATGATGAGTCATGGGACTTACCTTCTTTGTGTGGGGTGGGGGTACATGTGTGCACACATTTGTGTGAAGACGCACTCACTTGTGCATGCATGTATAGAGGCTAGAGACTGATTCCAACTGTCTTCCTCTACTGCCCTTCACCTTGCTTTTTGAGACAGGGTCTCTCACTGAACCCAGAGCTCACTGTTTTGGCTAGACTGGCCGGCAGGGAGTTCCCTGGCTATGCCTGTCTTTACGCCCCCGAAGGTGGCTTTCAGGCCTGGCTTTTACAAGGATATTGGGAATCTGCCCACTGAGCCCTCTCTCCAATCCTGTCTGTCTTTGTTTCTTGAGACAGGATCTCATTCTGGCCTAGAACTCACTGTGTATCCTCAGCTTCTCAAGTCCTGGGGGTATAGGCATGAGTCATCGTGCCTGGCTGGAGATGTGGGGCTTCTGAGTTAATAATAGTTAGATGAGATTTTAGAATTAAGGTCAATGATGTCATGAGTTGAGATTTTGGGGTTCCTGGAGTAGAAGGAGTACTTTTTCAAGTGGAATGGCATGAAATTTGGCACTATAGTTGTTGAATAGTGATCCCCAAAAGATATGTCTAAACCATAGCCCCTTAGGCCTGAGACTTTGCCTCTTTTTGGAAACAGGTTTCTACAGTTATAATTAAGAATCTGAAGATGAGGTCATCATGAATTTAGGGACCCCAAATCCAATGAGGAGTGTCCCTTTAAGAAAAGGAGAGGACATACAGAGAAGGCAATGTCAGAGTGATTTGATGGATGCTAAGCCCGGTGGGGAAACACTATTTACCAGGAGAGGCCTGGGACACAGTCTCTCAGCTTTCCAAAGGAGCCAACACTGGTGGCACCCTGACTTTGGACTTCTGGCCTCCAAACTGGAAGCATAAAGTTGTGTTGTTTGAAGCCACTAGGCATGTGTGGTGCTGTGTTAACTCCCAGGAGCCCTAGGGAACTAACAGCACACTGCACTCTGGCCTCTGTTCTCCCTGCTGCATCCTATCCTGCCAACAGCACGCTCTGACAGCGTTTAAACACGCTCAGGTATTCACCATGCTCCTCTTCCTTGACGACATGTCTAGGGAGGACCATTCTTCCTCCCGCGTGCTCTCCCTCCATCCCTAGCTCTGAGTCTTGGGTGGTCATGACCACAGGGCACCAGCCCTCGGAGCCTGCAGGCATGCACTTACCCGTGAGGATAGGCCATTGATGAGTCCATTGGTGGTCCTCCTCATCACTGTTGATGGAGTCATCTCTTCCTCAGCAGGGGATTTTGTCCGAGGGGGCACGATGCCGACTACAGTGAGATAGAGCAGGCAGAGGGCCTTGTGGGAAGCCGGGGCTAGAGCACCTGCTTCTTGGGGAGAGGCCTGGTTGCTCTCTCCACCGAGGCCGAGGGTGGGTGAGCATCCTCCTTCAGCATGAGGATGAGTACTTTCGCCTCACTGGGGCCAGTGTGGGCTGAAACATACCTTTGTTGAGAGCTGCCTGTCTCTCTGCCTCCACCTCTTGTCTGGTGGGCACAAGGCTGATGTCTCTGGGGGTATCCAGGGGTGATGTCTGGTCGGGGTCTTTCTTGTTTGGCTCATAGCCTGTTTTGGGCTGGGAAGGAGGGATGAAAAGATGGCTGGTGTTAGGATGAATGCTAGATCTGGCCTCCTTAATGCCTTCTTTCAAATCCTTTAAGATACAGAGAGCAGGGAAATTGCACAGGTGCTAGCTAGCTCGTAGTGGGCAAGGGTGGCTCTTACCTATGTATCACAGACTGTACTCTCTCAGGAATGAGAGCCAAGAAGGGTTTCATTTTAGGCTAATCAGAGAGGCCCTTGCCCAACCCAGGTTGTCCTGGAAAGCTTGAAGAAGCACAGACTGTGGGCTCTGGATCATAAGAGTCACCAGAGGGGGCCACAAATCCTAGGGTCTCTGAGGATCCTGCCGGGATTTGTGCAGACTAGGTAAAAAGAACCAGGTGGCTGGCCCTTGATACCAGGATTCCGGGGACGTAAAAGTGGGTTTACAGAGCCATGAGGCCTCAGACAGCCTCTGTGCAACCCCTTCCTATTGTACAGTCAAAGAGTCTAAGCCTCACTGAAAATTTAGAAAGTAAGAAATAAGGCTAGAATCTGAAACCATAGCAATCGCCCAGCCAGAAGCCCGGGTGATAGGCAAGTCTTGTCCATTTCTTGGTGTACCAGCTACAGGCAATAGCAACTCTTCTGCCTGTCTTACTGGCAAGGCCTCAGCTACACAAACTACATATAACGGAGTCTGGATAGACCATGGGTCTCCCAACAACATACAACCAAGTCCAAGTCTCATCATCCGCCTCTTTGTCCTGACTAAGGACCCAGGTGAGACGCCCACAGGGAAGATGAGCGCCTGTGTCCTTCCTTACAGACTAGAGGCTCGGGAGACCCAGCAAGAACAAGACAGAGGCAGTGAGAACACGAGAGGACTGGGGTCTGAGGTGGGTAAGGGACAGGAAGGGCCTGGGAAGGCACTGGGGAAGGTACCACTCCATTTCCTTTGGTTTAGCCACGGTGGTAGGGCTCTGCACCCGCAGCCATCAGATGCTCGTGAGCCAGGATTGGGAAGGATTGTAATTTGCTTTCCATTGTCCACAGGAAGCGAAAGGGAAGATGGCCTGTGAGACTGTTACCCAAGAGCCCAGGAGAAATAGAACTTTGTGGAAATGCGTGGGAAAACAAGCCCAGTGCCCTACACTGCCCCTCCCTGGGTCTTTGTCCCATACCGCACCGTCCCACCCTCCAAAACCCAAGGATGCTGGGTACCTGACCCCTGGCTGTCTCGCCACTGTGATGCCAGGAAGGGGAGTTGGGGTATGGCCAGAAGCGGCTCTCACTAGGGAGTGGAGGGACGGTGGGAGGAGAGTCCAAGGGGACGTAGGCTTTGGGGAGGGGCGGCCGAGGTGGGCCAGGTTCCTGAGGCAGAGAGAAGCCAGAGCATTAGGAGGAAGGAGAGCGGCCACTGTGAGAGCAGAAGAGAGAGTTAGCAGGAGCCAGATAGTCTCATCCTATGAAGCACGCCCCAGGCCTGGGCACTGTACCCCAACCCCGGCCTGGCAGAGCTCCACACCCACTGGCAGCCCTCTGCCTGGCCTGTAGGCCCTCCTCAACCGAGCCCCTCCTGCCCACCTCTCCACATCTCTCCCCGCTTTTCCAAAGCTCCCTCAGCACCGCCTCCCCATCAGGCCAGGACTTTCCCATTCTGTGTCTCGGCCCCTACCTCTCTTGCCTATACTCCATTCGGCCTCTCCCTGTCCAGACACACCCTGGTCCCATTTAAGCTCCTCTCTCCTTCTTTGGAGTACCGGAGTCTTTATAGTCTGAACCACGTGACTCATTACTGATACGCCATCCACATCTCCTGTAGGTTATAGCCTACTATGAATTGGTCCCTGCTGGATGCTGGCTCTCTGAACAAAGGGCCTCGGGGGCCTGCCTGGGTACCTTTCAAAGAGCTTCATTCCATCCCACGAACGCTGACTGACCGACTAGCAAACAGCTCCCTGTGCTGACCCTCAACGCCCCTCACCTCAGGACACTCCTGATTTATATTCCCACCAAGTAGAGGGGAATCTTTGGAAGTCATCTTGGGTCTCAGGAAGACTTCCTTGTGAGGCAGCTAAATTTAGATGACAGGTGGAGACGGGAGTGGGTGCAGTGGAAATCCCAAGGAAAGGTCATAAACTGCTGGGAGAACAGTTCCTAGATACCATGAACCCAAACACTAGGATGGGGCCCCTGGGGAAGAGGTGGGGAGAGTGTGTGCCCTTTCCGGTGGTCAGGATCTGGCCTTCCTGCCCCCATCAATCCTGTACTGTTTCCCCAGCTTACCTCGCTGGACCCTGGCTTGGTTGGAGATCCCTGAGAACCAGACACCATTGAAAAGGGGCTCAGGGGACTGGTAAGGCTGGCAGAGCTGAGGGGGCTGGCTGGGCTGTTGGAGCTATACGTGGTTGAGGGGCCGAGTCCTCCTGGAGAAACAGAAGAGAGGGGTAAGGAGTGGAGGACGGTGTGGCGGGGTGTGCACATGGGGATAAGGGGTGGAGGAGGCAGGGGAGGCACCCGCAGGTGCTGGGTCACAGGCTGGCTACTAAGAGGTCCTCGAGGCAGCGGACACAGCACCGAGGTGACACCGCAGCCTCTGAAGTGTCAGAGCCCTGGGCTCAGGGACAGCTCTAAGGTCACTCGTGGGTCCTTTAGTGGGAGTTGGCCGGGATGCGACGAGAGCCCAGGGATGGAGGCGCCTACCTCTGTGCTTGGCTGTGTCCGTGCCCCGAGACGGGTTGTTCTTCCTCAGCCCTTCCATCACGTCTTGGATCCTCCAGATCTCCTTCTGAATTTGCCGACTGAGCACCTCATTCTGAAAAAGCCGCAGAGTGACTCAGAATGTGCCCGCCCTGCCCTCGGCCTGGACCCCTCTGATCAGGTTTTGGAATCCCCGTGTTCCTGCACACATACCCCTCTCCAGCATACATATCTTTCTTATGGGAAGTCTCTGCCTCTTTAGCTAATATAAAATTGTAGCTAATATAAAATTGTATCCTCCAAAAAAGCCAAGGCCTCAGAAGCAAGAATGAGGAACCCCTACTGAACCCCCATGAGGGACCAGGGGACATTTCCTGTTTTCCATGGGGCAAGACTTTCCAGTGGGTTTTTTTTTTTTTTTTTTTTTTTTTTTTCCACATTCCAACAGCCTAGCCATGAGCTACATTCTACTACAGCTCACATTCTGAAATTTAACAGCTGCCACTTATTCTGTGTGCCTCGGTACCAGGCGCCACTCCAAATGCTTTGTATGTACTAACTCATCTCGGCTGCAGGACTCCTCACCAAGGTACCGAGAGGCAGTGGTTCCTGCTTCGGAGAGGAGAGAGGAGACTGTGCCAGGGCCATGCCCTGAGGAAGCCGCACAGCCAGGGTCTAAGGATGGGTCCTTCTGAGTCAGGAATTGGTGCTCTTGCCCACGGCCCTCCTCCCTCCTAAAATGTGTGCATTTAAAGTGCAGCTGGACCTTGGGATGTGGTAGCAGTATCTGGGTCCTCTGGGTCCCCACTTTACCCTGCCCAGCCCAAGGTAGGGAGGTGAATTTTGTCATCAGGAGAAAATCAGGGTGTTAACTGTATCTGAGGAACAGAGCTTGCAAAACCAAAGAGAAGAAGCAGGGCTTGGCCAGACAAAAGACAGGGGAGAAAAAATAACATAAACCAGAAGTCTCCAACATCTACCCCCGTCCTCCAAGCCCTAGAAGAGAAGCTCTGTTGCTCCTAAAGCCGCAGAGACGGCTCCTGCACTGCCAGCTTTCCCAGTGTCTTGGGAGGTATTTATATCCACATATCTGTTTTTAAATCCTTTCAGCCACAGAATATCCTGCTTCTAACCTAAGTCTCTTGCCTCATTAGCTCCAGCCTCTGTGAGTTGAGAAGAATATTCTCATGCTGTCTTCAGCCTAAAAGTATAGCCCTAAGTGGGCTGAGTCAATCTGTTCTTCCCTATCTCTCCCCTCTCCTCTCTCTGTGTCTCTCTCCATCCTTCTCTCCCCTCTCTCCCTCCCCTCGTCCATCTCAGGACCAGCTCCTTGTCTTATACTGAAATGGCTGAATCAAGAAAGGCAACCACTTTGTTCTCCTTTGCCACAGAGGACAAGGGAAGGGGCAGAGCACATCTTGCCCCTCCCCCCATGCTTAGGGCTCCCCTCCCCCCCTTTCACCTGGATGTCCAAGTTCAGCTGTTCCCAGAGGTCTTCATGTAGGGCAGAGACCTCAGACTCGAGGTTCTCATACACCACTGTGCTGTTGGTCAGAGCCTGCGGGGGGAGAGGATTACCAAATAAATGTGATAGTTCATCTCGACTGGATTTAAAATCACCGTGGACACACACCTCTGGGTGTGCCTGTGAAGGTGTTTCCGGGGAGGAGTAACTGGGTAGGGAAGATGTATGTGGCGCCATCACATAGGCTTGGGACCGAGATTGAATATAAGGGGCATGGTGAGCTGAGCACCCCAATCCATCTCTGCTTCCTGAACGTGGGTGCAAGTGACCAGCTGCCCTGCACTCCTGCCCACCATACCCTCCCCACAATGGCGGGTGTGTTCCTTCAAACTGTGAGTCAAAAAACCCTTCCTCAATATGCTGATTTGCTGTGGGATGTCTTTCAGTATGCTGTGAATATGTGTGGCTCCCATTGGATAATAAATAAAGCTGCTTTGGCCTATGGCAAGGCAGCTTAGAGGCAGGCGCGAAATCCAAGGAGAGATACAGAGAGAAGAAGGGCGGAGTCAGGGAGCCGCCAATCTGCCATCCAAGGAATAATATGTAATGGGACACAGGTAAAGCCACGGAACACGGGGTGATACACAGGTTAATAGTAATGGGTTGAGTTCAGTTATACAAGCAAGCAGCCATAGGCCGTACAGTTTGTAATTAATATCAAGCCTCTGAGTGATTATTTTAAAAGCGGCCGCAGGACTGCTGGACCAGGATGGGACTGAAGAAACTTCTGGCTACACTGATTCTCTCCCCATGGAGACCCTCCTTCTCCTCTGGGCTGTGCTTTCCTGGGCCACTGTGATTGGAACAAGCTGTGCTGAAGGATCTGCCCTTGTCCTCCTGGCTGGGCAACAGCCAGCCCAGCCAGTGACCTGCTTCCCCAAGGCAGAGGGCAAAGTGGGCAGCATATGGGCTAGATAAACCAAGGCACTCAGTAACCCTCAGCTATGACTGCCTCACAGGAACCCTGGTGCACACGCAGCCTGTGAGAAACGAGCTTGCTCTCTGGGTGGGGACACTTTGAACAGGTGCGCAAGCTCGCTATTTGTGCATGCCCCTGCAGCAGGAGTGCCCTTGCAGCACTCTGCTCTTACTGTCTCGGGAGACAGCCGGGTCAGGGCGGCACAAAGGGGAGGTCGACGAAGGGGAGGTCGACGGCCCTGGGCCCGTTACCGTAGTCGCCTGTGACAGCTCCACCCGGATGTTGATGAGCTGGTTCTGTAGAGACTCCTTTTTGTGCAGCAGCTTCTCTGGGTAGGCAGGCTGGCTCCCAAACATCTCCAGCTCCTGGTGGGTCCCCATCAAGGCACTTTCCAGGCTCTCCTAAAGAAAGAAGGGGATGGCGTGAGCTGCCCCCGCAGTGACCCTCTCTAGATGCCTGAGCCCCTAGCAGTTCCGTCAGGCAGCTTAGCAGAGGTTATCCTCATACTGGCTACTGTCCCTTGGAGATAAGAAGTCTAATGAAGAAAAAGTCTCTCGCTGGGCGGTAGCGGCACACGCCTTTAATCCCAGCGCCAGGCAGGCAGAGGCAGGTGGATCTCTGTAAGTTCGAGGCCAGCCTGGTCTACAGAGTGAGTTCCAGGAAAGGCTCCAAAGCTATACAGAGAAACCCTGTCTCAAAAAAAAAAAAAAAAAAAAAAAAAAAAAAAGGGCTCTCGTGCTTTGTAAGGACAGAGATGGCATTTCATACCATCCCCATGCCAGCCCCAGACTCTCACCTTCTCTGCACGCAACTGCTGCACCAGCCGGTCCTGTTCCCTCACCACCTTGTTCTGTTCACACAGCTTGCCCAGCAGCTTCTAAGGGTCCAGAGGGGAGAAAGGAGGAGATGAAAGGGCATGGTTTCATGGGGACTTGGGAATCGGGTTGGCAGGACCTGGCCTCTGGATACCGCCACTTTCCCCAGCCAAGGAACCTGGGCCTTCACCATCACCTTGGAGGCTCTGGGAAAGAGCATGATGGATCTCTCCATCTTAGGAAACAAGATTCGAAACTGCCGGGGGGGGGGGGGGGGGGGGGGGGGGGTCAAGTGCATTCCTATCCTACTGTGGGGGCACGGTGCCCAGAAGTCTGAGAAGACAATATGGCCTCACCTCCTTGGCTCAGGTAGGGGCCAGACAGGGTATGGGAACAAGTAGTCTTAAAAGGTCCCAGTCTCTCTTATCCTGAGATTCTGAGTTCTCTTCCTCTGAGGCAGTGGTTCTCAACATGTGGGTCATGACCCCCATGGGGTTTGCATATCAGATATTTATATTACAATTCATAACAATATCAAAATTACAGTTACAAAGTAGGAACAGAATAATTTTATGGTTGGGGGTCACCACAACATGGGGAACTGTATTAAAGGGTCACAGCATTAGGAAGGCTGAGAACCACTGCTCTAAGGTCTCAGGACGGCTGATGGGAGCCCCTCTTAGCTGGTCCTTGCCTGAACCTCCCTCCTAGGCCTCGGCCTGGGTCTGCTGCCGAAGCAGGATCAGTGGTAGCGGAGAGGCAGGAGGCAGAGCCCACTCAGTTCTGAGGAGTCTTTTTCTCTCTAACTCATGTCTTCCCCTCGGTCCTCTTTCTACTGAGCCAAACCTTGCCCTTTGGGGCTTTTCACCTCAAGGCCTTTCTCACTGGCTACCTATTTTGTCCTTGATGCACTCATTGGCCATGTTCAGTCAACGAATCGGGTGTTGCCATCTGGTGCTACCTGGAGCCTCCCACTGCATGAAGCTCCTGGAGGGCAGCAGCAGGCCATACTTTCTTTAGTATCTCATGGTGTCTAACAAAGGCTGGCACAGAGTGGACTGACTGGTTTACCATCTAACAAAGCTGAAGTCTTGGCCCTAAGCAAGTCCCACTGATGTAGAGGGGTCCACAGCTTGGTAGGGAAGCCCAGGTCCAAAGTGGGAGGTGAGGCAGTACGATGTCCAAGAAGAGAAGGGGAAGGAGGGGGAAGCAGATGGGATGCTGTGTTTGTGGTCCTGATGAGAGGACAGGAGTCAAATGTATGAAACGCCACCAGCAGAGGGGGTGGGGAGGATGGAGAAAAAGCCCCACAGGGGGAAAGCAAGGATGAAGAGGGCAACATGATTATGTCGTGGCCAGAGGAGCAGGGAGAGCTGCCCTTACATCCGTGTCTTGCTCGTTTAACTTGAAGGTGTGGAGGCCATCCCGGAACACCTCTGGGTATGCAGGGACCTGCAGGAACACGAGGGCGGTTACTGCAGCAGGGGCAGACGAGGCTAGGTGAATGGGAAAGCTGACATCACAATCCTGCTTCATTGCTGCCAGAGACCACTGCCCATCACGCCTGATGCTTCTGTGCCAGCAGGGGCTCAGCTAATTCTACGTCCTGTGGCTGGGAAGTCTGTGATGGTACAGTCTAAGACTTCATCCTGATTGTCCGTGGCTGATTCTGGAGAGGTTAGAACTTTGCTAGCCACGTGACCTGTGTCTCCTGTGCCCCGTGGAGGCCTGCTGGAAGGTAGAGCTCTCCATGGTAACATCATGAGAACACCAGTGACTCCTGGGCAGTTTGTAGGGATGGTACGTGAGAGCATGGCAGGGATAAGCAACCAGAAACCTGGAGAACTGCTGTCCCTGTAAACTGAATGCACCAATCACAGAGCCCACGCTAAGCCAGGACTGGCAGGATTCCAAAAGCATCAGGGGAGCCAGTTAACACTGCCTTGTCTTGACAACACAGAAGTCATCATAACACGTTTCACAAACACTCGATATCCACCCTTCATGCCCCAGCCCCCGGAATATCCGTCAAGAACAACAGCAAATATGAACTGGGCATCCTGGGCATTCAAAAGCAGGTTTGTAATCCTCAGCGTGCATGAGATGTTGCTGCTGGCTGTTTTGATGGTTCGGGAAAATGCACCTTGGGTTTATCCGTGAACATGAAGAATGGCGGTGGCATGGTGGGGCTGGGGAGGAGACTGGGCAAAATCTGTGTCAGGGGAGATGAGGTCGGGCAGATGAACGGGTTGGGTGAAGCGGGGCCTCATCCCACGTGGGGTGACCCCAACCATGCACAAGCAGCTGAGATGGCATTGACAGGACCATGCCGGCAGCAGGCAGAGGCCTTACTTGCATGAAGAGCTGGGCCCTGGGGGAGGAGCTCCCCACCATGCGGTTCACCATACTGATGAGAGTCTCGCTCTCACTCATCTGCAGCAGAGGAAGGAATGGATGACAGACGGACGGTTCACTCGGCCCTGGGGATGCGCGTATCTCCCCATACCCCCCTGTGGCTCTCTGCAGTAAACAGGGGAGGGGCAGCTGCTCTTGGGGCCTCCAGCACCCGGTGCTTGGCCTCACCATTTTTTCGCCCTGTGAACTGCTTCAGGACCAGTAGTGATGGATGCTGTCCTCAGGCGAATGCCACTTGCAGGGTGCTGGGAGGCCACGAGACCCTGGCGAGGCCCGAGGACTCTGCCCTAAGGGTGCCTGCCACAACTGGCCAAGCTGTCCCCTCCTTCCCGTTTCTCACAGGAAGACCACAAAGTGGGAAGGCCAGTCTCCTCAAACTGACACTAAACTGACCTAAAACAGAAAACCTGGGACCTGCTCTCCACGCAGCACACCCCGCCCCACCTCCTGGACAATCACTAAACAGTTTTCCAGAGCTGGGCTGGCAGCATCCGTGAGGGTCTCGGATGTCACTGGGAAGCAAACAAGGAGGCCAAGACAAGTGAGTCACGTTAAAGGGACAACCAGGTGTCGGAACACTGCTCTCTACCACGTCATCCTTTAATTTCAAGGATCATTGGGAAAGTGGAAGGGGAAGCTGGAAGGGGGAGGGAGGGATGGAGAGAGGGAGGGAGGGCGGGCCAACCCAACCAATCAGCTCTGCCCTCACTTGCCCACTGATTCCACGGGGAGAGAATCAAAAATGAAACTGTCAGGGAGCGTCCTTGGTTGTATCCCTTTAACTGTGTGTTCCACAGCAGATGGT
>CABHPP010114101.1:0-16563 GCA_902168425.1 Peromyscus attwateri
ATTTTCTACTCTTAGAGAGATCATAAGTCATTGAGAAACAAGAGTGTAAATATACATTCCTTCCCAAAACAGAGAGAGTTAACAAAGCTGGTGAGATCCACGTGAAGACATTGGAAGAAATTCTTCTCGAAAGAGCCAGTCAGAAACGTGGAGAATTGCAAACTAAACTGAAGACAGAAGAGCCCTCCCGGACTGACGAGTCTCCATCAGGAACCAAAAGCTCTTCCTCAGTGCGGATCAAAACCTTCTCTGAGGTCCTGGCTGAAAAGAAACATCGGCAGCAGGAAATGGAGAGACAGAAATCCAAAAAGGATGCAGGTTGCCCCAAGTTGACAGCAGATACTGACGTGAAGAAGACAGTGAGTCTGTTACCTGTTGCTGTCAGCAAAGGACAGCCCGAGGAGCCTGCGGGAAGAGCCAGGTCTATGCAGGAGGTGCACATAAAGACGCTAGAGGAAATCAAACTGGAGAAGGCCCTGAGGGTACAGCGAAGCTCTGAGAGCAGTGCCGGCTCCCGGCCTCAAGCTGAGGCTATTCCTGGGGCAAAGAGGCTGCTCCGCATCACCAAAAGAGCAGGTCTGTAGAGCCCCGCCAAGCAGCTGGACTATTCTAAAGCACAGGGCCGGGCCTCCAGGAGCTTGGGTAGTTCTTGACAAACTTATTAACTGAGGGAATTTGAGGCAGCGGATTCAGTAGAGGGAGCTGTTTGTAGTAGCAGTTGTAATGCTGCGGTGTGTTGGTGTTTTCTGGAGGTTCTGGAGGCCCCGTCTCTTAGCTCTGAGTTTCTTCTGTTTCCGATACCACACTCTGAGTTTCCTTTCTGTGCTCTAGTGAAACACTGACCAAAAGCAGCCTGGGCTAGGGAGTGGTACTTGGTTTACATTTCCTGATCACCAGTCCATCACTGAGGGAAGTCAAGACAGGAACCTGGAGGCAGGAACTGAAGCATAGGCCATGGAGGAGTACTGCATACTCGTCTGCTTTCCATGGCTTGCTCAGTCTGCCTTTTTATACAACCAGAACCAATTGCCCAGGGGTGGCACTTCCCATGGTGGGCCGGACCCTCTTGCATCAATTACCAATCAAGAAAATGCCCCACAGGCTAGTCTGATAGAGACATTTTCTCAGCTGAGGCTCCCTCTTCCCAGATTAGCTTGTGTTGACAGAAAGGCTAGTCAGTACAATTATATTCATTAAGAAAAGTTTTAATTTAGTTCATTCCTCACATCCTGATTAAAGCAATGGTGTTTTTAATGTGAATACAGGTGCAAAAGAAGAGAAGACCCTCGAGCTCGAAGGCGGTGACATTGCTTCTCAGAGCAGTGTGGCTAACACAGAGGCTGCTGAGGTAAGCTTGTCTGTCAGACTGTGGCTCTTGGCAGACCAAGATGAGGTGAATGATGTGTGCTTTTAGTTGTAGTGTACATTAAATTTCCGTCAGCAGTTTCACTGGTAGGTTGAGTGTGGTTTTGTTTTGTTTTGGGTCGTGTTTTTGTTGTTTAGGTTTTTTTTTTTGGAGTTTTGAAGACAGTTTCTCACTCTGTTGATTGAACTCTGCCTGCCTTATTCCATAGTGCAGATTACAACCTCCACTACAGTGCCCAGTGCTGTGCTCATCATTTCTATGGAAGTTTCTTTTTTGAGTTTCTTTTTTGTTCGGTTTGGGGTTATTTTTTGTTTTCTTTTTTTAAATGAGTTTTTTATTTGTTTGTTTTGTTTTGTTTTTTTAAAGATTTATTTATTTATTATGTACACAGTGTTCTGCCTGCATATATGCCTGCAGGCCAGAAGAGGCCATCAGATCTCATTACAGATGGTTGAGAGCCACCATGTGGTTGCTGGGAATTGAACTCAGGACCTCTGGAAGAGCAGCCAGTGCTCTTAACCGCTGAGCCATCTCTCCAGCCCTAGTTGTTTGTTTTTTAGATTTATTTATTATATATACAGTTCTCTATCTGCATGCATGCCTGCAGACCAGAAGAGGGCACCAGATCTCATTACAGATGGTTTTGAGCCACCATATGGGTGCTGGTAATTGAACTCAGGAACTCTGGAAGAGCAGCCAGTGCCATTAACCTCTGAGCCATCTCTCCAGCCCCAATTTTTGGTTTTTAAAATAGGGTCTATGTGGCCCTGACTGACCTGGAACTCACTGTGTAGACCTGACCGGTCTCCAACTCACGTAGATCTGCCTGCCTCTTCCTCCTGTTTGTTGAGATTTATAGGTTTGCACCACCACTGCCCAGCATCTGTGGAAGATTCTTACAGTTCTCTGTATGTTAGTTTTGTTTCCATAGTTTTTTAACTGGCTGTTAATATTTTGCTGCACATCATGTAAAACTTGACCTTTTCCCCCAAGATTTATTTACTCTATGTGTGTGAGTGTTCACACACACATGTACATGTGTGTATGTGTGTGTATCTGCATGTATGCACACTGTGGCACCATGTGTGTTCATGGTGTCTGCAGAGGCCAGAAGAAGGCCTCAGATTCCTGGAACTGGAGTTAGGATGGTTGTGGACTGACATGTCTGTGGTGGGAAATGAACCTGGGCTCTTTGCAAGAGCAGCAGGTATTCTTAACCACTGAGCCATCTGTCTAGCTCCCACTTTTTTGAGACGGTGTCTCATGTAGCTCAGGCTAGCTTCAAGCTAGCTATGTAGCCAAGGACCTTGAACTGATTCTCCTGCCTCTGCTCCAGAGTGCTGTGATGGCTGGTCTGAGCCGCCACATTCAGCTGGGACTTTTCTCTTTAGAAAGCATGGACAGCCCAGGCATGGTGGCACAAGCTTGTGTCAGTCCTAGGCTTTGGGAGTGCAAGGCTGCGGCAGCACGCTCGTTAGTGGAGGCCGTTCTGGGCCACACTGTCAGGTTTTTTTTTTTTTCCTCAAAAACAAAGGAGAAATGCTATAATAATTTTTCTCCTACCTCTCCTTTAAGCTTTTTGTTATATAAGCAGATTTAATACTCAACTCAGGTTGAGAGATGTACAATATATCATTTTGCAGCCTGCTCTAACTTTAGTAATTCCTTAAGGTGTTCGTTTTTTACTGGCTGTAATATTCTTTTTTTGGGTTTTTTTTCGAGACAGGGTTTCTCTGTGTAGCTTTGCGCCTTTCCTGGAACTCACTCTGTAGACCAGGCTGGCCTTGAACTCACAGAGATCCGCCTGCCTCTGCCTCCCGAGTGCTGGGATTAAAGGCATGAGCCACCACCGGGCCTGGCTGTAATATTCTAATTGACTAGAAAGACTAGAAGGTCTTTCTGGGCATTGAGATTTTCACACAGTTGTTATAATATCTTGACATAAACCTTAATGTATAGTGTCTTAATTAGTAATATTTGTGTTTTCTTTCTTTTTTTGTTGTTGTTTTTTTTTGTTTTGTTTTTTTCGAGACAGGATTTCTCTGTGTAGCTTTGTGCCTGTCCTGGATCTCGTTCTGTAGACCAGGCTGGCCTCGATCTCACAGAGATCCGCCTGCCTCTGCCTCCCCAGTGCTGGGGTTAAAGGCGCGCGCCACCACCGCCCGGCTCATTTGTGTTTTCTTGGGGTCATAATTACATAGCCAGTAGAATCTAGGTTTTTTTTATTGATTCACACATCTTCATTTCCAGTCTTTCACACTAAACAGCATATCTTCTGTTTAATATCAAATAATCAGCTTCCTTATTATTCTGAATCATGTAATACTCTGCCTAGCTTAGATATTCATTCAGCACTATAAATGAGAAAGTAGGGTTTAATTCTTTGATTAAATTTTTCCACAGACTTCAGATGAGACCATAAGTGATACCACAAAAATTCCAGTCAGTAGATGTGACACTGTCAGAGAGAAGCACACTGAGAAAGAGCAGGAGGCAGGAGCCTCGCAGAAGGAGAAGCCAACCATGACACCTGTCCCCGGAGACGGGGCCTCATACTTTACCCGGGTGGTGGGGAAGCCCATGCTCACTGCTGTATCAGGCATCACACGGCACCTGGCCAAGCGGCTCCCCACAGAGTCATCCCAAAAGGGCGAGGTAGAAACCTCTGGAATCGGGGACTCCATACTGAATGTGAAATGTGCAGCACAGACTTTGGAAAAAAGGAGTAAAGGTGAGTGATTTTGATACCTTGATCATAGCGCAGCGACCAAATCTCAGTCACTGGCAGCTATGGGGTTGAATCTCGTGTGTACCTAGGTCACACCAACAAGTGGTAATACAGTCATCTGCAGAGATGACACTTAGGCAGAGTTCTTTTCACAACTTCAAACTAACTGCTGGAAGGGTGGGTGGGTGGGTTGGTTTTGCCTTCTTTGGAGCTGTAGCTGTAGCTCAGTTGTTAGTACTTGTCTAGTATGCACAAAGACCTGGGTTCCATTACAGCAGCACAGAAAAACCATGTCTGGTGAAACACACCTGTAATCCCAGCTCAGTTTGTATTAGGGTTCTCTAGAGGAACAGAACCAGCAGCATGAATGCAGAAGAGGGATTTATTAGATTGGTTTCCATGATACAGTCCGGGTAGTCCAATAGAAGCTGTACTACACTAGAGAGGCCGACCGAGGTGGAGTGCCTCGGTAGTCCTTATCGTGGGTTGTAAGTCAGTCAGTTGTTTGGTGAGGGTTTGAGTTTGGGTTTTGGCAGCTTGAGTCCCATGGCTGCTGGAGGAGGATTCTCTTTCAGGACATACTTTGAATATTCTGGATTGTTTCTGTGCATCTGCATACTGTTACCATGGAGCTCACTCTTTTCCTCTGTTGCTTTATCCAAAGACACTAGACCCAAACAGCATTATTATTTTCTTTACTGTCCCACAAACATTCAAAGTTTTATGATTAGAATCACCAAATCCTTGCTCTTCTCAAGAGGTGAAGCAAGAAGTAGAAACAAGAGGATCAGAAGTTCATAGTTATCTTCACCCACATGATTGGAGGGTAGCCTGGGTTACCTGAGACCTTGTCTCAGAAAAAGAAAAACATAAAAGCCCCATTCAGAACTTCTGTGGTGCATTTTTCTTCCAGTGTTTTGAATAGGGTCTTACTATCCATCCCCAGATGGCCTCAGACTCAGTTCTCCCTCAGCCCTCTGGGTGCTGGGATTTCAAGTGCACAGCTGCAGTCAGCTTTTCCTCTCCTTTTGCAGAAGGAAATACCATGGAATATGATAGTGACATTGAAGAGTATGTCATGGTGACCTGTGTGATAGATCTTTTTCATTCAGGCAGTTTGCTCTTTTGGTATTGCTTTTTTTGTTATTCTTTTTTTTTTTTGGTTTTTCGAGACAGGGTTTCTCTGTGTAGCTTTGCGCCTTTCCTGGAGCTCACTTGGTAGCCCAGGCTGGCCTCGAACTCGCAGAGATCCGCCTGCCTCTGCCTCCCGAGTGCTGGGATTAAAGGCGTGTGCCACCAACGCCCGGCCCTTTTTTTTGTTATTCTTAAGACCGGGTCTCTGTGTGGCCTTGGCTCTCCTGGAACTCACAATTCTGGCCTCAGACTTAACAGAGGTCCTCCTGCCTCTGCCTCCCGGTGCTGGGGTGCACCGTGCCCGGCAACGCTTCTGGTGTTTCTACTGCTGAAGGCATTGCATCCTATTCTCGGTTACTCAGGGTGTGAAAGAGATCATCTGGTTGCTAATCACTTATGTTCTGTCTCCTGCAGCCAAACCCAAAGTAAATGTGAAGCCGTCTGTGGTCAAGGTTGTTTCATCTCCCAAACTGGCTCCAAAACGCAAGGCAGCGGAGGTGCACCCGGCTGTCATTGCAGCTGTGAAGCCGCTCAGCGCCAGCAGCGTCCTGCAGGAAAGCCCCGCCAAGAAAGCGGCTGTGGTAAGAACTGACCCGCGACAGTGGTGCTGGACTGGGTAGGATTGCCCTCTGGCTGTTGGTTTGTTTGCGTCTCACACTTCTGCCATCTCCTAAGCATTGGCTTCCTCAGACTGTGGCTCCAGTAACTAGAGTCTGGTTAGATTTGAGAAGTGGCAGGCGGTATTTTGAAGCTGGGTTTTTGGGTGGCAAGGTATTTTGCTTACTTACATACTCAGCCTCTAGAGCATTGGTTCTTGGGTTCCTAGGATTAAAGAACGGTAGCCTCTGGGCTGAAGATACAGCTCAGTGCAAGATCCTAGGTTACCCCCCAACCCCCCCCCCCCCCCACACACACACACATACACCCGCTGCCAAACCCCAAAACTAGCTGTGATTCTAAGAAGGCAACAAAAGAAAATACACTCTTGGGGGTGAACAAAAGGCCTGACTCGAAGCTAGGCAGTGGGGAGGCAGAGGCAGGTAGAACTCTGAGTTCAAGGCCAACTTGGTCTACCTTCAGAAGTCTGGTACAGCCAAAGCTGCATAGTCAAGCCCTGTCTCCAAAAAGAAAAGAAAATCTTGCAAAAGCCTTGAAGTCTGGGGACGTGGTGCAGTGGCTAAGAGTGCTTGCTGTACAAGTATGAGCACCTGAGTTTGAATCCCTTAGCACCTACATAAAAAAAAAAAAGTGTGGCCAACACTTGCCTGTAACCCCAGCGTTGAGGGATAGGGACAGGTGTATCCCAAAAGATCACTGGCCAGCCAGCATAACTTGAAACCATGAGCTTGAAGTTCAGTAAGAGCCTGACTTCCCACAGAAGTGAAGGAGAGAGAATAGCAGACTTCTCTGAACTAACTCTATATCCTCGCACATGGGCCCTTGCACATACACACACATAGCATACAAACACCAGCGAGAGAAGCACAACTTCTCAGGGAGTTTTACCTTCCTCTTCCTTTGTAGGCTGTGGTCCCCCTTCTCTCTGAGGATACATCTGTCGCCATGTCTGAGACAGAAAAACCTAAGGACAGGTAATGTCTTCTTAACCAAACTCCAGGCCATTACTGATCTTCCTCTTTGTCAAAAAATGCGATAAGTCACTGAACATTTACAGGTTAGCTACCTCTAAAGCTAACTCCACACTGAGGGCAAAAAAGCATGAAATTGGAGGTTGCTCCTCTTCAGCACTGCTGTTGATGTTTGCCCTTATTGTTGAAAGATACTTTAAATACCTGGCTAAGTTCAAAAGGTACTGGGTTCCCAGTTACTGAAACAATAATAATAACTTTTCACTAGCTGTCCCCGAGGCCGCACAACCATGGTTAACTGTTTAAACAGTGTTGAACCGTGGAGGAAGGGCACTGCTGGGCTAACAGTCTGCTTTCCACTTACAGTTTTGTGCTGCCTTCAACCCAGTCCTCTTCAGAACCCTTGCTCCCAGAAGGATCTGGCCCTTCCTCATCCCAGGTGGCATCCAAACCTCGCCGACTGAGCTCTGCCTCAACAGGAAAGCCTCCACTCTCAGTGGAAGATGATTTTGAGAAACTAATATGGGAAATTTCAGGAGGCAAATTAGAAGCTGAGATTGACTTGGATCCTGGCAAAGATGAAGACGACCTTCTGCTTGAGCTCTCAGAGATGATTGACAGCTGAAGCTGATGGTGAGGACGCATTAAAGGGAAAAAAAAAAAAAAAAAAACCCTCACCAAAACTGGACTTAGTTTCATCTATTCTAACATTTGCCTGAGGTGATCATTTCTTTAGTCTCAAATTTTGCCCAAATCAAAAGTATACCTCTGAAGTACCCGTGTGTGTCCTGGTTCCCCTGGGGTCAGATCTTTACATCCCTTGATGACTGTTTGTCCATTTGATGCCATTGTTTAGTATCTTTGAGAAGAAAGTTCTGTAATGCCCTTCTCTCCACACGAGACTGAGCTCCCAATGAAATGGTGCAAGAGAACTCAGTGGCTCCTTGAGGCGTTTGTCAGTGTGGGCGATCTTCCCTTTGCTGTATTTATTTATGTATTGTCTTAAGATTATCAGAGTTGAAAATGAAGACAGCTGCTAACCATTGTGGACCAAATGTCATGCTACCACTAAACAAAAGACCCACTCCGTCTATGTTAAATTGTATGTCTTTTTAAAGGTATTTGGAGATTCGTCTAAGCTTTAAAGAGGGCCGAGCGGCTCGAGAACCTGAGATACGGACAGAACTCTGGACCCGGTCCTGTTGCATTAGCTGCTCCATAAGCCTCTGAAGAGCAATAGCTAATTTATTATTACTGTAATTTTTTAAAGGCTTTAAAGTGCCTCAGGGGTCCCCTGAAACGAATTTTCTACTTCTGGGATTCCCTGGATTCTTTATAAGATGGTGACATGACTAGGGAAATTCTTTTTTTAGTGTGAAAATTGTCCCTTTTCTTCAATACCTTTCTCCTACTGGCATTGAATTATCACAGAGACAGAAAATTGGTAAATTTTATAATTTCTAACTCTCCCAGGAAACTCCTCTTGCCTAGTATTTATTTGATATGCTTTAACCATGGGAGGAGGGGAAAAAAAAAAAAAAAAAAAACCAACCTCATTCAAGCTGCCAGTATTGATCTATGGACTGTAGCAGTACACTGGGCTGTGCTGTCGCAGGGATGGCGAGATGCTCTGGGGTGTATTGGATACCTCCAGTTTCTTCATTTCTGGATTGAGTTTTCTTTTCTTCTTGATGTTGGTCTTCATATCACCTCAAGGTTTAGACTTGTGAAGGAACAAGTCTGATGAGGGTAATAGTCTTGAAATGAGACACTGTACAGAATTGGAAGGCGGAAAGAAAGACTTGTTCATTGTGATACTTTCTGTAGGCGGCCAGTTTGTTTCTCATAGGGAAATCCTGGATCACCCGTCGTCATGTTGGCTCCTAAGGAACTGCTGTTGTAAGCGGCTCATCGAGAGTTGAAGTTCATGTAGCCTTGTTGGGAATATGGAAAAGGAAGAAAGCCACAGGACTGCCTGTTCAGTCTGGGAAGAGCTGGATGATTCTGCACATGCAAAAATGACTTGAAATTTATGTATAGACACTTGTACCAATCCATCTTCAGCTGACTGAATGTTGTAAGATAGCCCTTCTCCAAAGCAGGGGTGGAATGTTCTGCTTTCACCACACATTTTATAAACACATTTCCTTTTTTGAATTGACCTATAGATTGTAGGTCCCTTTTGTATATAACCTCTATTCTTTTGCTTTAAAAGAAAGTCTGTTCATATTTAATGCCCTGTATTAGTCAATGATTTTCGTTCAACATTATTTGAACCATTTGCCATTACCGAAAGAGAAATACTTATTTGTGTTTTAAATAAAACTGATATAGGAAATCTTTAGTTCTTATCATTATAACTTAAGTGATGCTATTAATTTTTTAAAAGGAGGGCAGGTTTAAAAGTGATCTTAATATTCAGTGATTGAGAATTTTCGAGCATGAAGATGGAAGAAAAGGTTTAATTAGAAGAGTACAGGTTTTTCAATCTGTATACTGACTTCTTACTGTTACAAAAATACATGTAAATTTTTAGTAACCAAAGATGATAAGTTTTTTCCTCCTAGTAGCCTAATAGTCCCCAGGCTGAGGCTATAACTTAGCAGTGGACCATTGGCCTAGTGTACATGAGGCTTGGTCCAGCCTAATGCTGTCCCCCACGTAGCCCCAAAAGGTTCCATCAAGTTGAATGAACTCTTCATGTACATATCTTAATGGTCATAGATCAAATGTTGCAGCTTGGCTCTGCCCCAAATTTTGGAGATAGTTTTATAGTTTATATTTTTTTAAGATTAGGCCAGATGTGGCACATGCCTTTAATCCCAAGCAGAAGCAGGAGGGTCTCTGAATTCCAGGCCAAAAAAGAAAAGACAAGATTAAAATCTGTGAAATTCTGACCTTAACAATAGCATCTCTCATGTGGCTCTGTGCCTTCTCATCTCTGCCAGTTTCAGGAGCTCCCATAGAGAAGGCTAACACAAAGAGCTAACTACAGTTCACACATGAAGCTTGAGTTATGTGGACCAGACTCCTGGGATCCCGTTCTGAAACTATTGCTTCACTTCATCTGAATAATTCTGCAGTTATTTAAGTGTGATGCCCTTGAATTTGGCAGTTTAACAGAAGGAAATTCGTGCTTACTAGATAACATTAATAATAACAGTTCCTGAGGACCCATTTTGAAACAATCTACAGAAAGGTCACTGCTAGCTTCCAGGGTCAGTCTTCTCAAGCCCAACTGTGTTTGTAGACCAGCTTCTGCAGCTCAGGCTGACCTGCCTTTCCGGAGTCTCTTGCCTCCACCACCCAAGTGCTTAGATGAAAGATGACCCACACCTGGTTCATGTGGTGCTAGGGATTGACCCCAGAGTCTGGTGCTGAGCTCCATCCCAAACCCTGCAGCTGATTTTTAATTTGCAAAGTGATGTCAGAGTGGGCGGTGCTGCTGGAGAGATGGCTCAGCTGAGAAAGGCACTGGACTCATAATCCTGGCAACCAGAGTCCAACAAAGATGGACAGATAACTGTGTTGTCCTCTGACTTATATGCTTGTGCCATGTCACATGCTCCTAGCCCCTAAAACAAGTTTCTAATAATTAAAAGAGCCAGTGATTTATGACCACCAAGCCTGGTGACCTGAGTTCAACTCTTAACACTATAGTAAAACGAGCAAAAAATTTGCCTTGATGCCCAAGCCGCAATCTAGGATTTTATGGTCTTTGGTTTGTTGTTGTTTTTTTAATTAAAGGTTTCAGAAGTCTACTGAATAGTCCTATTATTAATCTGTATTTGGTTAGATTTAATTCCTAAGATGGAGTGAGTGTGGCAGTGAGCGGTGAATTAGAACTGCTGCCTCTGTCCTGGTTTTTTTTTTTTTTTTTTAATCTTTACTTTGTTCCCAACTAGCAGTAAAACTAGTCCATTGAACTTACAGGTCTGCAGTCAAGGGAGCTAGAAAAGAGAGCTTTTAGAAAGGTGTTTTGGGTGAAGGATAAGGAACTAAACAGGTTAGGGAAACATTTAAATTGAACAAGACTGTTTCAGTGGAAGGACAGGGAACCAGAGACCCTTACCTGATGGAGCAGTCACTTGTCTGCTTTGAGAGCTCAAAGGAAATTGGTCACCTTTAGAAAAGCCACCAGGAGGAAACGTTAGATGTGTTGACATTGACTGCCAAGTATTTTGGAGTCCCACCCCTTGAAGGAGCGCACAGAGCAATTTGAACTTACACTGTAATTAAACACTTTTGGTCATCAAGGATAGATGAGTCTAAGTCAAATTCCTGCTCTTGAAGTACTTAAGCAGTTTTGAGAGGATGTGTGCGAGTGTGCGCGCACGAGTGTGTGTGTGTGAATGCCACTTGTAAGGTGGGGATGCCTGCAGAGGACAGCAGATCACCAGAGTCCTTGGAGCTGGAGTTAGGGGCAGTTGACTGGCCTGGAGCTTGATTTGTAGACCAGGCTGCCTGTCTCTAATCCTGCTGGGCTTAAGGTATGGACCACCATGCCCAGCTTTACATAGACATTTTAGGTAGATAATACTCCAGACAAAATGAAGAATGAGCTAGAGTTTTAGTAGCTCTACTTTAGTAGTTTTAGTTTTTATTTCTTATTTTTACTTTTATTTGAGAAAGGATCTCATATGGCCTTATACTTTTGATCCTTCTGCCTCTGCCTCTGAAGTGTTGGGATTACAGATGGGCATCACCATGTCTGGTTTATGTAGTACTGGATTTGAACCCAGGGCTTTGAACATGTGGAGCAAGCACTTCCCAACACCTCACCTTAAACAGCACAGAGTGATAATCATATATATACATGGTAATGCCCCAGCCCTCACGCAGGGAGCCTGTCTTTTGCCCTCTGCCTCTGTTAGTGTTTTGTTTTTTCTTTTGAGACAGGGTCTCCGCACATAGCTCTGGCTGTCCTGGAATTCACTGTAGGCCAGATTAGCCTCAAACAGAGTTCTGCCTTCCTCTGCCTCCTGAATGTTAGGATTAAAGGTATGCACCACCACCACCACCCCTGTTTTTTAAATGTGTGTATTTTGCCTGTTTGTATGTCTGTGCACCATTTGTGTGCCTGGTGCAGAAGAGGGTGTCAGATGCCCTGGAGCTGGAGTTACAAGTGGCTGTAAGCTACCATGTGGGTGCTGGGAACCAAACCTGGGTCCTCTGCAAGTACAATGAGTCCTCTTATTCGGGAGCCATCTCTTCAGTCCCTACCTAAGAGGCCATGACCATTGGACAGCTTCTTCCCAAACCTTGCTTTTTCTTCAGACAGGGTTGATGTCTTTCCACCAGGCATATACTCTTCATTTACTCTCTATTTTAGTTGTTTGCCAGCTGGGCATGGTGGCACAGACCATTAATCCCAGCACTTGGGAGGCAGAGGCAGGTGAGCTCAGGGCCAGCCTGGTCTACATAGTTCAGGACAGCCAGGGCTATGTAGAGACCCTGTCTCAATGTCCCTCCCCAAAAACTTGTTCACCAATACTTCCCTCGCAGAGCAGGAAGTGCTGGGGGTGCAGGTCAGAGGTGGCATGCTTGTCTAGCATGTGGAAGACACTGGAGAAGAGGGCTTGTTTAAGACAGATCTTTACTTGTCTTTAAAGTCTCTAGCTAATCGGTGCATTAGTTCTCTCAGGCTGCCATATGTTACTACAAACTAAATAGCTCAACAGATATATCAGTTGAGAGTAAAGTCCTGGCCAGCTAGATGGCGGTGGTATTTCTAGTGTGGCTCTTTCTGGCTGTGGGTAGCTGCTGGCAGTGATCTCACATGGCCTTTCTTCTGTTCCCATGGAGAAGTGGAGGCCTCTGGGCTGTCTTTGTTGTTTTGTTTGACTGGGCATGGGACCCATGACCTTAAGTATGCAAGGCAAGTACTCGGCTCTGACCTACATCTCCAGCCCCTCCTTCTCCTCCAAGGACACCAGAAAGCTGAGGTTCAGTCCCACGCAGGAGATTCCATACAATCTTAATGATCTCTTCAACAGCCCTATCTCAAAATAACAAATAGAAACAGAAACGAACCGCCTTATCTTCAAACACAGCTGAAGTACTAGGGGGTGGAGCTTCAACAGCTGAGTCCATAACGGGAGAAACATAAATGTTTGTTGAGTGAGTCATTCTTGACTCATTTCAGGGCTTGCTGATCTTTTCTGGGCTACCCTGTAACTCCCTAATAGCCTTGTTATGCTTTCAATTAGTCCCAGCTGCTCAACAAGTTGTGAGGCTCCCAGGTGAAGCAACACTTTACCTGAATGGAGAGAGGTCTTAAACATTTATTTGGGAAGTGGCTGGCGATGTGGTGAATGCCTGTAGTCCCAGCAATCAGAAAGCAGAGGCAGGAGGATTAGGAGTTCAAGGCCAGCTTTGGCTACAAAGGAATTTGAGCCAATCTGGAGTATGAGAGACACATGAGACAGCAAATTAAATTAAATCATCAAATTAAATCAGGAGTATTTCTCTTGGAGCTAGTGCGCCTCAAGCATATTTTACAGACATCAGGAGGGGCATGAGAATCTCAAGATTTACAAGGATATTATGATTAACTGCAATGTAAAAGAAACCAAGGTTTTGCCCAATTTTCTGTTATTGAATATATTCATTGAATTGTGACACATTCATTCATATATCAGCAAATACAGTATATAAAATGACATTCTGAGGATTAGAGACCACCACCCTGCATAAATCTTTTTTTAAATGACATTCGGCACTTTATTAAAATTTCTTTTGGTGTTGTTTTTTGAGGCAGGGTTTCTCTGTGTAGCCTTGGTTGTCCCAGAACTCGTTTTGTAGACCAGGCTGGCCTTGCATTCAGAGATCTGCATGCCTCTGCCTCCTGAGTGCTGGGATTAAAGGCACCACTGTGCCTAGCTATTAGGAAAATTTTCAAACAGAATGACAAAGTTTTAGAATAAAATCCAGGTAGTTACCTACCTTTAACAATTACAGTTTCAAGGCCGGGAGGTGAAACAAACAACCCACATGGGTTAAAATTGATAAACTTAAGGTAAGTTGTAAATTTAAGTCAAAACATGTATGTTGCCGGGTGATGGTGGTGTATGCCTTTAATCCCAGCACTTGGGAGGCAGAGGCAGGTGGATCTCTGTGAGTTTGTAGCCAACCTGGTCTACAGAGCAAGATCCAGGACAGCCAGGGCTGTCAGAGAAACCCTGTCTTAACAATAGTAATAATAGTGTTTTAAAAAATAGATGATCTGATTCCAATGTGGGTATGAAAAAAAGGAAAATTCTACTGACTTCTAGTTCACCAAATAAAATATAAATTTAGAAGACTTGCAGTAGTGACACTGGTTCCTAAGTAAACACGGATAACAGGACAAATAGAAACTATACAGAACCAATCAAAATCCCTTAGAAAGGTCCACTGCCCTCCACCAAGTCCAGAACACCCTATTTGTACTTATAATGTGTATTCACATGCATGGAAATGTTCATTTTGTTTTTAATTTTGTAAAGATGGGTTTTCTCTATACAGCCCTGGCTGTCCTAGAACTCTGTAGACCAGGCTGGCCTCGAACTCACAGAGATCCACCTGCCTCTGCCTCCCGAGTGCTGGGATTAAAGGTGTGCGCCACAGTGTCCAGCAAGTGTATGGTTTTTAATGCATGGTGCACGTGTGGAGGTCAGAGGACAATTTTCAGGAGTTGGTTCTTCCTTCCACCTACACAGAATCCAGGGATTGAACTCAGGTTACCACTTTGCATGGCAAGTGCCTTTACCTGATGAGTCATCTTGTTGGCCCTGCAAAATAATTTTTTTAAATAATTTTTTTAAAGAAAAATCATATACTGGGCGGTGGTGGTGCACGTCTTTAATCCCAGCACTGGGCAGGCAGAGGCAGGCGGATCTCTGAGTTCGAGGCCAGCCTGGGCTACCAAGTGAGTTCCAGGACAAAAGACTAAGCAAAGAAACGTCCTGAAAAAACAAAAACAACAACAAAAAAAAAAAGAAAGAAAAATCATACAACATTTCTGATGAGTTGTATAATCAAAGGATTGTTTTTGGATTCAAGTCACCAAAGTTTAAAAATCAGAGAATGCAAAAGCAAATAGAAAGTTATCCTTGCATTTCAGATAGAGTGGGTATACCCGTGTTCTCTCCTTGCTGTATTTGAAATCAGTAAATCCAACTCTGCACATGGACATTTCTCATGTTTGGAGTGTGATACATGACATCCAGGCATTTATTTATTTATTTATTTTTATTTTTATTTTTTGAGACAGGGTTTCTGGCTGTCCTGGAACTCTTTTTGTAGACCAGGCTGGCCTTGAACTCACAGAGATTCATTTGCCTCTGCCTCCCAAGTGCTGGGATTAAAGGGAGGGGTGGGCTTTTACAGAGAACAAGTTTTAACCTGTCCACCTATCTAGACAGCTCCTGACTTACCATCAATTCAACCTAAAGATGATGTGAAGGTAATATGAATTCAGTAAAAAACATACTTTGAATTTTGATATTTTCCCTGATAAGCCACTCTAGTTACTTTCTGGTAAGGTGGGGCAGCCTCAGCTCTGGGTGATGCCAAGCGATGGTGCTAAGTGGACTAGGATTTATTTGAAACAATTTTATGTGGAGGCCAAAGGATGTCATCAATTGTCCTTCTCAATCACCCTTCATAGTTTTGAGACAGAATCTCTCTTTGAACCCAGGGCTTGCCAATTAAGCTAGACTAGTTGGCCAGCAAACCCAGATATCCTCTGTCTCTGCCTTCCCAGAGCTGGAATTACAGGCACATACCACCTGTGTCCAGGTTTTGAGCAGGTGCTGGTGATTGACTGGATTCTGGTCCTACCTACCAAGTCATTTCCCCAGGGCCCTAGGAGTATGTATTAAATGCATGTGGGTTTTTTTTTTGGGGGGGGGGGTTGTTTTTGTTTTTTGAGACAGGGTTTCTCTGTGTAGTTTTGGTGCCCATCCTGGATCTCGCTCTGTAGACCAGGCTGACCTCAAACTAACGGAGATCCACCTGCCTCTGCCTCTTGAGTGCTGGGATTAAAGGCATGTGCCACCATTGCCTGGCAAACTGCATGTTTTGGCTTACATTTCCAATTTACCTTAAATTTATCAGTTTTAACCCCATGTGGATTATTTTGTTTTGAAAGAAGGGCTCATGTATCTTAGACTGATCTGGAACACACTATTTAGCAAATGACCTTAAAACTTACACTCTTGCTAGCACCTTCCATGAGCTGAGATTACAGGTGCGTGCAAATCCCATATAGTTCAAGGAACCCTTGTGCACTATTACCTTCGCAAGCCCTGCAGAAAGTGCACTTAACTCTCCATTTCACCCAGGTGTTGATGGCGCGCGCCTGTAGAGGCAAGCGGAACTCTTACGAGTTCGAGCCTCATCTACAGAGAGAGGTCCAGGACGCCAAGGCTACACAGGGAAACCCTGTCTCGAAACTAATTAATTTTCATTTCATGAAAATTAGGGCCTAATGACTTGTCATTGGTCGCACAACTCTGAGAGGGATTTGAGCCCAGCCAGCGGATCTCAGCACCTTCAGTTACCACCTCAACAGTAACTCTCTATAAAGGTGATGAGAGTTGAATCTGTTATTGGTGCAAACCACAGCAACACCACTGCTTCGGGCATGACAATCCAGAGCGAATAAGGGATGTGTGCAGATGGTTTTGGACAAGATACTGTTCGCAGGCCTAAATTGCAGAACAGCTCTCAGAATAGCCCCTAGGCAGAGGCAAGCCGACTGT
>CABHPP010114102.1:0-67868 GCA_902168425.1 Peromyscus attwateri
GGGTTTGAAAACAGGGTTTCTCTGTGAATCTTTGGCTGTCCTAAAGCTCACTATGTAGACCAGACTGGCCTGGAAAGCAGGGCTCCGCCTTCCTCTGCCTCTCAAGTGCCGGGATTAAGGGTGTGCACCACTACTCCTGGCTGAAATGGTCAGCTTTAATTTTACTACATTTTTTTCTAACTGAGCAAAGCAGCTTCTGGTCCTTCTGGCCTTGGAGAAGAACCAGTGATGTTAGCATCATCAGACATACGAAAGTTCGAGTCCGATATCTGGCACACCCCGGGTGTCCAGGAGAAAAGAGTGATTATTAGTGAATCCTTGTGGCTTCCCTAGTCATCACCCAACTTATGAATAACCGTACTTGGCATTTAACGAGTAAGTGCTGCCAGCGAGTTTCTATTACAATTATGTATTAATTAACAGAATGATCATGGCAGAGTAGCTATTATAACACCACACGAGTCTACAAATTCAAATTCAGCTTCCCTTTCCTTCTCTTGCTCCCATCTCCCACAATAAAGTGTTTACCATTTCAATTATTTTCCTTCCAACATTGTGATCACTGTACTTAAAATTCAATCAGCCTTCTAATTTTAAAGCTTTTTTTTTTTTTTTTTTTTTTTGTCTTTAGAGCCAACCGTTGACAAGCGTCCTGGATTTAACATCTGTTCCCAGCAGTAAATGGTTTTAAATTTGAGAACTGAAAACACATAGAAGGCAATTATGAGCAGTTCTCGAACAGTGATTCATGGCCACGCATCAGTAACTTGTTCCTCTGACAGCAAGGCTCTGACAGATAGGTTCCGCAGCCAGCCAAGCTGATGCCACCGGAAGGCTAAACGCATTGCTTGGGCACCCACTACCCAACAAGCACCTTCTTGTTTTGGGAGTGGTTACTGGGGTTTGTGTGGTTTGAATGAAATATCCCCTATATTCTCAGGCATTTGATTACTTGGTCTCAAGTTGGTGCTGTTTGGAGAGGCTTAGAAGGTGTGTCCTTGCTGGAGGAAATATGTCACTTGGGGTAGGTTTTGAGAGTTTAAAGACTTGCCATTTCATGTTGCTCCCTCTGCTTCTGTTCGTGGTTGAAAACGGCCCCTGCCACCACGCCTTTCTTCCCCACTGTGATGCTGATGAATGCTTATCCCTCTGGATCCTTAAGCCAAATAAACCCTTCCTTCTGTAAGTGACCTTAGTTACGGTGTTTTATCACAGCAACAGAAAACTAGCTATGCCAGGCAGTGGTGGCTCACACCTTTAATCCCAGCACTCAGGAGGCAGAGGCAGGTAGATCTCTGAGTTCGAGGCCAGCCTGGTCTACAGAGAGAGTTCTAGGACAGCCAAGACTACACAGAGAAACCCTTCTCCAAAAAAAAAAAAAAAAAAAACAGCCGGTTGATGGTGGCACACACTTTTAATCCCAGCACTTGGGAGGCAGAGGTAGGTGGATTGAGCCAACCTGTTCTACAGATCAAGTTCCAGGACAGGCTTCAAAAGCTACACAGAGAAACTCTGTCTAGAAAAAACAAACAAACAAACAAAAAAGATAAGAAAAGTAACTAATACAGGCTTTTGTTTGTTTAATATAACACTTGAAATGTATTCTTTGATAATTTCGTACATGCATGCATTGATTGCACTTTGATAATATTTGCTTCCCCTCCAACTGCTCCCAGATCCAACTTCCTGTCATCTTTTTTTGGTTTTGCTTTTGTTTTGAAACAGAGTCTCAATATAGAGTCCTATATAGAATGGAGTTATGTAGATAATTCCAGAGGCCTCGGCTCCCCTGGATCTGGTGTTACAATCAGCTGTGAGTTGCACAATGTGGATGCTAGGAAAGCAAGCACTGTTAATCACTAGCCAGCTCTCCGTCCCCCCTCCTTTTTTTTTTTTTTTTTTTTAAATAACTCAGTCCAGTTAGTACTGCTCACATATACATTCATGTGGAGCCATCCGCTGGAATACGATCAACCTACCAGGGTCCACACCCCTAAAGAAAACTGACTCCACCAGCTAACAGCCATCCTGCCAATAGTTCCTCATCGGTTGGTTTGTTTTTGTTGTGGAATTTGTTTGTTTTCTCAGGAAGCCACAGAGTTCCGGGGAGCTTATTGCAGTGCGGATTGAGTGAGCTAGTACTTCCTGAGGTATTCCAGGCTTCCCTTTTCACAGCTGCGTTGTTGGTAAGGCTGAAGAAGCATGGCATAGGATGCTGGTGAGCTAAAGGAAAGGGAGGAAAACTCCAAGGAGCTCAGAATCCAGAAAGCCTTCTCCCTGTTGTAACAAGGCTTTGTTTGTTTGCTTGCTTTGTTGGTGTGGTTTTTGAGACCGGAGCTTAATTACTATAGAGCCCTGGCAGGCACCAGTTTGTGGTCCAAGGTGGCCTTGAGCTAGCAGAGATCCTCCTGCTTCTGCCCCCCAAGTGCTAGAACTCCAGGTGTACACCACCATGCCTGTCTTGTTTTGTTGGAGACACACACACACACACACACACACACACACACACACGTATGGAGCACTGGTACTAGGAACAACATGCTGACATGTGACCTAACTGAACTACCTAACTGAACTACTTCCCCAGCCCTGAGAAATGCCTTTTTAAAAAGATTGGTATTTTTGTTTTTAATGATGTGTATATATGTGTCTGTGTGAGGATGTAGAGGCCTGAAGAGGGTCCCCTGTAGCCAGAGTTATAGGTGTTTGTGAGCCACCCAATGTGGGTGCTGGGAACTGAACCCTGGTCCTCTGCAAGAGCAGTACATACTCTTAACTGCTGAGCCATTTCTCTAGCCCCTTACAGGGCTAGATGTGTGTGTGTGTGTGTGTGTGTGTGTGTGTGTGTGTGTGTGTATTACTGAGCATCGAACCCAGGGCTTCATGCATGCTAGGCAAGTTCTGTACCATGGAGCTACACACCCAGCCCAAGAAAGCCTTTTGACTAATACTAAAGCCCCCCCCCCAAAAAAAAGACAAAAAAAGACCTATTTATTCACCAGGAAACCTGCTGAGTATTGTTGCAGACTTAGTGAAAATGGGGTCTATTCACTACTTTTCTCATTGCTGTAACCAAATGACTGACAAGAAGCCAATTAAGGAAAAAAGGGTTGTTTTGGCTCACAGTTTATGGGCACAGTTCACCATGGGGCGGGGGTAGGGGGGGTGGGGATGGGAAGCGGCTTGAAGCTGTACCTGTAAGAACTGAATGAGCTGCTTGCTCACATCTCAACAGACCAGGCAGCAGACGGCGAACGCTGGTGCACAACTCGATTTCTCTTCCCTTTTGTTCAATCTGGGATCCCAGCCCATGGAGATGCCACGTACATTCAGGGCAGACCCCCCCCCCCCCCCCCCAAGTCAATCCCCTCAGAAAGAGCCCTCACAGCCACACCTTAAAGGTGTGGTTCACCAACACTCCCTGTGTTCCTTAATCCTCTCAAGTAGATCAGGTTAGCATCAAAATTAACCATCACCTGGAAGCCTCTCCCACGGTCAACTAGACCTTTTAAAGTCTTATTGACGTCCACAGCTAGGAGACCATGGAAAGACAGACCCTCACCCCGGGACAGCGGCCACCACTCTCTCTGTCACATGTCAGAAGGAAGGCAAGGTGGAGGGACCCAGTCCCCAGCTGAGCTCGTGAATACAAATATGAATTTACGGTAAGATGGGACGCTGCCGGAGCCCAAGGTGATTTTACTCAGCACAGGGAGCTAATACACCCACTGAGGCAACAGGACCACTAGAGAAGGGAAGCACCAATTTGTTTGGCCCAAGTGAGATGCTAATTACACATAAGTTAGTAAACTGTGGCCGGTAGGAAGCACAAGATGCTAGAAATGCATTATTAAGGATGATGTGACTTTTGATGTTAATGTTTGTGTCTAGAACAGAGTTTCTGGACATCTCAGCCACTCACCAGTCCTTCTCTGACCTCTCCTCTGTAAACTGAGTGCCTCTCCCTGCATCTTCAGCCTCCATTCAAGAGCCTTCCTGTCTTCTCCTCACAGAATTGTAACAGGAATTTGGTTCATGTTTCCTGCCACTCACAGGAGCCAATAAGCAGAGACGGAAATTGAATCTTAAATCTGTGATTTACTCAGAGAGCCAGCAATCTGAGAAGACAGCAGGTTAATAGCCTAGAAATCTGTCTTCCATCCCATCCCCAGCTGGCAGATTACACGGGGAGAGGAAGGGTGGAGACCGAGGCAGTCAGTCCCTGCTGGAGCTCAGTCTCCTCTATGATGTGGTCAGCCACAGTTCTGAGACCTGTGACATCAATATTTCTCTCCTGTGGATGCCTGGACTCGGGTACTTCTTGGAAATGCTGGGTCCTGTTAGTTTCTGCTGCTATCAATCTTGGACTCCCCCAGGAGCATCCAGACTGTGGAGAGCTTAATTCCAAACAGATAAATCATTAACGGTGTGTACACGGTAAGCTAGTACTAATGTGGGCCTGCAGGTTCCTTTACAGATGATGGAAGTGCCTCTGTCTGCTAACTTCTGTCCTCTGTCAGAATGAAACTTGCTTTTACACAGAGCCCACTTCCTCAGGGTGGTCAGGAAGGCCAGTGAGTCCAGCCCCTAGGTCCAGCTCTCATGTCACTTCTCCACTTCCGGTCCCCTCACCACTGTGTAGTCTGATGACTGTAAAATCATTCACTTAAGATGTGGTTACCTCGTGCCCAACTCCCTCTCCATCCAAAGTCCCCTTAGATGGCCTTCACTGCACCCTGGCCTTCGCTTCCCACACCACTGCTTTCTAGAACTATCTTGGCCACTGAGAGTCACACCCTGGACTTTGTCATCTTCCATTAGCAATCTTCTTCAACATCCTTAATTCAAACATCTCACTCTCCACCACACCGTCTCCCTTTCCAGTTTGTTGAATGAGTTGTCTGGACAACCACTGACCACCCAGCCCTCCAGCCCTCTGTCTCTTCTTCCCCATCTATCGGCACAGGGTAGGGATGTAAAGACTTAGATTGATTTATTTGTTCTTTTCCTTCCTTAAATACTTGAAATTTTTTTCATTAAAAAATGTATTGTGTGTGTAGGGGTGTTTTGTGTGCACATATATGTCTGTGCAACACATGCGTGTGCAGTGTCCACAGAGGCCAGAAGAAGATGTTGGATCCCCTGGAACTGCAGTTACAAACAGTTGTGAGCCATCATACAGAATCTAACCCAGGTCCTCTCCAAGAACAGCCTGTGCTCATAACTGCTGAGCCATCTCTCCAGCCCCTTAATTTCAATATTTTAATCAATTCATCAGTAAATATCAACACTGGTTTCAACTTGGGATATATATGTATGTGGCTTTTTTTTTTTTTTCTCGAGACAGGGTTTCTCTGTGTTGCTTTGGTACCTGCCCTGGAACTCACTCTGTAGCCCAGGCTGGTCTCGAACTCACAGAGATCTGCCGGCCTCTGCCTCTGAGTGCTGGGATTAAATGCGCCACCACCGCTCCCACTCTATGTGGCTTTTTAAAATCATTCTAAGAAATTAGGTGGGAAGAGAAGGTCTTCCAAGGCAGGTGAACAGAACTCAGAAAGGAAGAAAGAGAGGAGCTTCAAGCCCTTCTTGGAAGAATATTCCAAGCTGTACAGACAAGTTCAAAGGCCTAGGCAGCAGTGTGCCGGACAAGTTCAAAGAGCAGCGAGAAGGCCAACATAGCAGGAATAGAGCAGCTCGGGTGGGAGAGACATGGAGCTGGGTGGCAAGAAGGGGGATGGGGGTGGGGCTGAAGCTAGGTGAGGGCTGTGGCTTTTATGTTGGCTGGAGGAAAGCTCAGAGGGTTCTGAGCAGAGAGGAACGTTACCCAGTTTGCATTTCGAAGGGCCCACTAACCCCGCTGGGTGCAGAAAAAGCTACAGGCCAGGGCCAGGGCAACAGCAGGGATCCTGGTACAGAGCTATGACAGTGGCCCAAACGAGGGAGGTGGCAGAAGCGCTGGGAAGGGGAAATGTCTATTCTGCAGATTATGCCTTGAAGCCAAAATCAACTAAACAGACCAAGAGAAACGGATAAACAGTAGATACTGAAACAGGTATTAGACCAATAATAGACAGACACAGTGGCTCACACCTTTAATCCCAGTATTTGGAAAGGCAGAGGCAGGGGAATCTCTGTGGGTTCAAGGCCAGCCTGTTCTATATACTGAGTTCCAGGACAGCTCAAGCTACATGGTGAGAAAAAAAAAAATTCAAAATTCAAAAAAAAGTCTCATAAGAAAAAATAAAGATAATAAATAAATAAAACAGGTTAGGTATGTAGATGTCTAAAAAGACATTTACAGTTTATAGTTGGGTAAAAAACATATTACAGAGAAGCATGTATAATCCCACTTACACTAAAAACAAATTGCTTGGTTATGAGGGGATTCAGAGAGTGATACATCCAACTGTACATGGCGACTTCCTGTGGGGACTGTGATTGGCAGGGGAGGGGGGGCGAACCACTCCCTTTTCCTTTAGATGCATTTCTTGATATAAACAATCGGAACACACCACACATTACTTACACTGAATGGGACAGGTGGTGAGCATCCTGAACACCTCAGAGATTTTCAAGCCTGCCTTCCTGACAGAAAGGAATGGTAGTTTGAATGAGAAGTCTTCCCCCAGGGCTCAGATATTTGGACACTTGGTCCCCAGCTGATGGCACTGTTTGGGGAGGTTATGGGATCTTTAGGAGGTCAAGACATACTTGAGGAAGTATGTCACTGGGGGAGGGGTGGACCTTGAGGGTTTATAGCCTCACCACACTTCCTGTTCTCTCCCCCACTTCCTGTGTGTGGATGAAAATGTGACCAGTGAGCTTCCTGTTCCTACTGCCCCACCTTCCTGCCATTGCGAACTCCATCTGTCCAGAACCATAAGCTGAAATAAACCCTTTACTCCATAAGTTGTTTTTGGTCATGATATTTGATCACAGCAACAGAAAAGTAAATGATACAATGAGAAACCCCACCCGGGAAGTAAACATAGATAGTGTACGAAGCCTAAAGATTCTCTCCAGTCTTGGGCTTCCTTTGTAAGCTTGATATAATCCCTGAACTGGCCATCAAGGAGAACCATAGTTCTTTTAGTATGCTTAGTGGAGGTAAGGCAATGACCTCTATAATCGTGTGAGTGAAGATTCAGGAAAACACGGTCAAGGAGCTTTGGTTCCCTCTGCCTCCCTAACAAAGATCCCAAGGATGTCTGGGAAGGGTGGTTTTTGTGGAGATTTGAACAAGAATGGCTCCCACAGGCTCATATATTGGAATGCTTAGTCATCAGGGAATGGTACTACTTGAGAAGGATTAGAAGGTGTGGCCTTGTTAAAGGAAGTGTGTCACTGGGGATGGGCTTGGAGATTTCAAAAGCCTAAACCAGGCCCAGTGGCTCTCTCTTCCTGTATTTGTCTGGATGTGGAACTCTCAGCTACCTCTCCAGCACCATTTCTGCCTATGTGATGCCATGCTCCCCACCATGAATCTGTAAGCCAACCCCAATTAAATACTTTCTTTGATAAAAGTTGTCATGGTCATGGTGTCTCTTCACAGCAATAGAACACTAAGACACTCTCCAACCTTGTGCCTGCCCTAGCAGACCAGGTTTCTAGGAGTCAAGGAGACTCTGGGGCTAAGAAGAACCCAAGCACAATTCCACTAAAAAGAAAAAGAAGTCTTCCTTAGAAGAAAGAACAGAGATGCTTCCCAATGGGAGCCACTCTGGGGCAAGGCAAAGTCATGTAGAAATAACTTCTTTCAGCCAAGAGTGAACATGGCTGGACTCTCCAAAGTCTCCAGTCACAATCAGGATTTCCTGTTGATTTGTGAGTTTCCTCTCCACTTCAAGAAGACAGTAGAGGACAGGAGAGGAAAAGCTAAAAACTCCATTTATCTGAAATCACAGGGAAGAAGTTATAATGTGGCCATGATCTTGCCAAATGGATGTTGAAAAAGCTTTGATCTCCATTTTATCCGGAAATGATCCATCCCCGCTGTAATGTAGATAGATGGGTTTTCTGTGTGTGCCTCAAATCTACCCAGTCAGATGCATAGCACACTCTTAATTATTTTCAAATGATTAGAAACAGAGCCATAAATCTACGCCCTGACATGGCACGGTGATTCGACCCCCAGACATAGTGTAACGGGTTATTAACGGTGCCTCCCAAATCTATTGAAATTTTTTTCTAGAGCTATTTGCTAATTAATAGCTGTTCTCACAGTGATTTTTTTTTTGAGTAATTGTGGAATGGATCCATGTTATTTTGTGATGGGGACATAATCATATCCATTAAAAGTATTTGTATGGTTTTTAACCTTCTGTTAGAAGTCAATGAGACTAACCTAAGAGTGATACAAACTTAATGACAGTGTCTGAAGGTCCGAGGGCTGTCACCTTGTTCCCAAAGACTGCTTTTTTTTTTTTTTTTCTAGACCAGGCAGGCCTCAAGTTCAGTTTGCCTCTGCCTCCCAAGTGCTAGGATTAAAGATGTACATCACCACACCCAGTCCCCCCAAGACTTAATCTCTAACCCAGAAACTTGGAACTGACCCTTCAGCTATTCCAGAGTATCTGGAAGCAGATAGCACTGACGAGGTGCCCACAGGGTCCTTCATGACCTTCACTGCCTCTGCAGAGTCAGGCCACCTCTCTCTCCCATCCTCCTGAATGAACCTCTCCTTCTCCACATATATAAGCCACAGCCCTGCCTTGTTACTGGAATACTAATTGACCTTAATAGAAATCTGGATATCAGGGTGAAAGTCAGTGAATCAGAGCAAGCCACAGCCACCACCTCTTACCTCACCAACTCCTCAGCCTGAAAGACCCTGAAAAGGCAGAGCTCCTGTCTCCTCCCGCCTCAGATTCCTTTCTCTGCCCAGCCATATCACTTCCTGTTTCAACCTTCCTGGTGCTAGGATTAAAGGTGTGTGATCCCAAGTGCTGAAATTAAAGGTGTGTGCCACCACTGCCTGGCTCGGTTTCTCTTTTAGACTGGATTAATCTCATGTAGCCCAGTGTGGCCTTGAACTCACAGAAATCCAGACTTTCTTGGGATTCAAGGATCTCTACCTTTAATCCCAAGTCTTGTGTGTGCCACAGCTGCCTGACCTCTATGGCTAACTCTGTGGCTGGCTCTGACCTGTGATCTTCAGGTAAACTTTATCTGCTAAGAGTACAAACAAAATACCACCACACTGCCTGAACCCTGTTTACTTTCTTTGACTTGCTGAATGGAAAGCAAGTGTCTCTGTGTCCCTCGGAGCCTGGGAAACTGTCCAGGAAGTCATTAACAGAGGAAGGTGGTCTCTACTTCCAGCAGAGGAGCGAGACAAGGTCTTGCCTTCTCATGTCAGAGACTCCCCCTTTCGTCAGATATATCTCAGGCTCGGGGTCCGGTGGGGAGAGTAGTTCAATACTTTCCCAAAGAGAAGTCCTCCCAGGCCCTGGGAGTCTGCCTCAAAGCCAAGTACATGGAAAGATCCCAAAACCATGGGACTAGTTCATACAGAAAAAATGTCTCATTGTTTATTTGAAGTTCTCATCTAATGGGAAGCTTGCCTGTACAGGGCAACACTAGAAGGATGGGTGGAGGCTGATGCCCACCTTCAGGGCACCTCCCCATACAGCCCACAGGACACCCTCAGTCCTGAGGTGTGATCTAAGGCACAGCCACCCTCATTCTCAGTAACACAGTTCGGAGATCTCCTGGACCGGAAGTTAAACCTTCTCTAGGAGTAACTGTCTAAAGATCTTTGATCAAAATAACTAGCATTTGCCTCAATATAGAACCTGCCAATTCTATATCCCAGTAACTCTGTCATTAAAAAGAAGAAGAAGAGAGATTTTTCCCTTTGTATATTGCCTGCATGTACATATAAGGGTGTCAGATTCCCTGGAACTAGAGTTACAGACAGTTGTCAGCTGCTATGTGGGTGCCAGGAATTGAACCTGGGACCTCTGGAAGAGCAGCCAGTGCTCTTAACCGCTGAGCCATCTCTCCAGACCTCCAAATGTCTTTCTATCTCTGTGTTATTAACTCAGAATTCTTCATGTCGTTTTTCTCCTTCCTCTCCTCTCTCAGTCACACCCTCAATGATTTGATTCTTTCCAAGGTCAGATGATGCTCATCAAAAACATGATTGACATCATAAAGAATTCACACACACACACACACACACACACACACACACACACACACACACCATCTAACAAACACATCAGCTACACTCCCTTACACATCATGTCCCAGCCTGCCAGCCTGCTCCAAAGTAGCAGAGGTGGCTCTTCAGGGAGTCGACAGCTGTAATTAGGAAGAGGGGCTTGATTAGCATCATCACAGCACTGAGAACTCTGGAGAATCCAGTGAAAGTCTGGGGAAACTCCAGACGTATCTGAGCAAAACCCAAAGTTAGGGACTTGAAGCATGCTGTGTGCTGACCTGAAGGGGAAGGCCTTCCACGGCCTTTGCCAATGCACATGCTGAGACAGGCCTCCTTCAGCCGCCCCCTCCTCATCTTCCAGCGACCCGCCGTTCAGTGATCCACCAACTTAACTGCCCATCTGACTTTGACCCGTCCCATGTATTTATCTGTCCATCTGTTCAGCTGTCCTAGTTCCTTCTGTCTGTCCATCCAGATCCACCATTCTCCATCTTTACCCACTCTTTTATCTACCCATGCTTCTCACAACCTTCTGCCCACTGCCCTTCACCCATTTCACTGACCTTGGTCTCTGCATTTCATGGATGTCTTCAAAGAACCATCCAGCCACCTACCCAGCCACCTGCCTGACTGTGGGCAGGATCCATGCAGGGTCCCACGGCTACAGAAATGAATGGCAGCTTCCCTCCATCCATAAAGACTTCTCCACTAGGTGGAAAGGGGCCGTTGAGAGATGAAGCCCCTGCAGTGGTCTCCTCTAGCAACCTGCATGTGTTCTCAGGATCTGCAAACCACACCTTCTGGACATCCCTGAAGCAGCCCTTCCTAGTTTTCTTCCCATTGCTGTGATAGACACTCTGACTGAAAGCAACTTGGAAAGGAAAGGGTTTGTTTCCTCCTACAGGGTACAGTCCACCATCAAGGGAAGCTAGGACAGGAACTCAAGCTGAATCCTGGCGGTAGGAACTGAAGCAGAGACCATTGAAGAACACTGCTTACTGGCTTGCTCCCAGGCTCATATTCAGCTACCTTTTTTTTTTTTTTTTAAGATTTTATTTTTTTTATTATGTATACAGCATATATGACAGCAGGCCAGAAGAGGGCACCAGATCTCATTACAGATGGTTGTGAGCCACCATGTGGTTGCTGGGAATTGAACTCAGGACCTCTGTAAGAGCAATCAGTGCTCTTAACCGCTGAGCCATCTCTCCAGCCCGTCAGCTACCTTTTTTAAAAAGTGACTTATTTTTTATTTTATGTGCATTGGTGTTCTGTAGGCATGTGTGTCTCTGGGGTCCCTGGAACTGGAGTTACAAACAGTTGTGAGCTGCCATGTGGGTTCATGGGAATTGAACCCAGGTCCTCTGGAAGAGCAGCCAGTGCTCTTAACTACTGAGCCATCTCTCCAGCCCCTCAGCTACCCTTGTTAAATAGCCCAAGCCCACATGCTTCCCATAGCGGGCTGGGCCCTTCTATATCAATTGTCAATCAAGAAAATGCCTCACAAACACGCCCACAGGCCAATCCTCTGGAGGCAATCCCTCAGTTGAGGTTCCCTCTTCCCAAGTGTGTCAAAGTTGACAGCTGACTACGTCATAGCCCCACTCCCTGGCCAAGGACAGTGTCCTAGCATGCTCGGAAGGCACAGGGGAGAATATAAACTCATGCAAGGCTTCCAGGAGCTCTGGGCTAGCATTTAGAAGAGCTGTCATTCAAATGTTTGGACCAGGGAGTAGGGGGTACTTCCTCCCTTGAGCCCCTACACCAGCACTGACAAAGAAGCATAATGCGGAACCCATGCATTTAAACTTTCTAATATCCATGTTTGTAAAAGTGAATAGGAAAAGGTAAAATTAATCACAATGTATTTAACTTAACCCCAATGATGACTGAATTATCATTTCAATATGTACTTAGCAAAGCTGGGCATGGTGGTGCATGCCTGCAATTCTAAAGCTCAGGAGAAATAGCTGGAGGATTGAGAGTTCAAGGCTAGCCTGGACTACATACTCTGACATACAAAGTGAGATTCTATCTCAAAAAAAAAAAAAGAGGGTTTTAATTATGCATGAATACACACACATACATGTGGCAGCTTGTCAGAGGAAAAGCAGGGCCAGTAAAAGGAGATAAACAGGGAATATCAAACTCACAGCCTTCCCCGACTGTCCTGAGCAGTGAAGGTCTAGCCCCAGACTTTCACAGTCCTCTCAGCAAAGCCACCTGGCCGTCAGATTGTGTGGCTACCCTCTGTGGTCCCCACGCTGAACCCGGGAAAAGCAGGTCTCATCTTCATGACCTCTAAAGGTAATTTCTGCAGCCACCCCTAGGTGGTGCTGTTGGCCTCAGCGCATGTGAAGAAGGGTCTCCTGGCTTCTCTCTGAAGATGGGCTCAGGAACAATATGCAAACAGCCTGCCTCATAACCAGCCTCGTCACTGCTTGGGTGGAACCTGCCATGGTTTCTAAAGAAGACGAAACAAGCTCAAAGGGGTTCATTTACCCAGAGCCACGCAGATATCAATGAAAGTGACGGGTCATTCCTAGAGCACCCACTGTCCTCTCTGCTGCCCCTCCCCCAACTCTTTCTCCCAGGCAGCCACTCTAGACAGACAACTGGGCGTGGAAGAGCAATCTCAGAGGGATCTTCTCCAAGAACCCAGAACCATCCCACACTCCCAAGCTAGGCCCACATGTTGAGTAGTCTACACATAGTAACTGTTCAAGACCCCTGACTACCTGGTCCCAGCACCCCCAGCCATACCCAGCAACTACAGCCCTAGAGACCTCAGCCTCACGCTGCCTTAAGGAGCTCCAGGTTTCCCATCTCTGCACCTCTGCCTACTAAGTTCCTTCTGCCTGGACTTGCCTTCTCTTCCTTCCCCTCCCTGCTTGGAAAATCCTGACAGCCGTCGAGGCTTAGGCAACTCAGGGGAAAAGGAACCTTTTGTCCTAGAAACAACACATGCTTGTTGATACCTAGTCCCAGCGCTCCTTCAAGGGCAGACCCAGGAGCTGCCTCCTCAATAGTGCCCAGCGGGCACACAGTAGGGACACAGAAAATGTTTATGAAATAGCCAAGTCATGGGCTGGACAGATGGCTCAGAGGTTAAGAGCACTGACTGCTCTTCCAGAGGTCCTGAGTTCAATTCCCAGCAACCACATGGTGGCTCACAGCCATCCCTAATGAGATCTGGTGCCCTCTTCTGGCCTGCAGTCATACATGCTGTATACATAATAAATAAATAAATCTTTATAAAAAAAAAAAAAAGAAAGAAATAGCCAAGTCAGAACATATGACGCCCTAATAGTACACGTCACATTGGGGCTCCCCGCTCTTAAACCCAGCCTCCTCCCATCCTCTGGAACCCCATGTGTCTAAAACAGCCAGCAACTGCAGCTCCCGTTCTTGGCACAACCATGCCACTGAGAACCTATTTGACCCCCAGGGACCCCCCTCCAGCAAGTCTCCATCAGGACAAACTCCATCTCTAATTCTGAGTCCCTTTTGCTGCAGATTTCCCATGAGCCTCTAGTATCCACCGCAGGCCCTCACCTCCAAACTGTAGAGTGGCATTCCGTGGCTCTGTATGGGGACTATCAGATATCACGGGTAATTTAGTTTGCTCAGGAGCATATTGGGAGGTTATTTATCTGTGTTCTCTAAAAACTGAAGGTTGGAGTAGATCTTGCTGATTATATTACCCCACTGAGAGACAGAAATAATCCTGAAGGTGGCAAGTTAAATCTCTACTTCGTAATTTACTAAAACAAAACTAATACCCACAGAAATGTTTTCTCGGCCGTTTTATAGCAATTTTGCCATTAAGCTGTCTTTGATTGCAATTCATAACAATGAATAAGGCAAAGGGGAGAGAGTATCTTTAGCCTGCCCAAGAAAGGATTCTAAACAGGAACCATTTTCCCTATAAGCAAAAACACCAAGCATCATTCCCAGAAGAGCAGCAGACCACTGAAATAACAAGTGGAAATGACCAGGGCCATATTGCATAAACAGAGTGGGACATCCCTCCACCCTAAAGAAAGCCACCAAGTCCCCCTCCACTGTGGCTGAGCCATGAACATCCACATCCTTTCTTTCTCATCTCCACACCCACCCAAACCCTTTCATATTTAAGTTCTTTTTTAAAATTATGTGTAATGTATGTATGTATCTGCACATAAGTTCATGTACATGAATACAGTGCCTACAGAGTCAAGAAGAGGGCATCAGATTCCTAAGACTGGAGTCACAGGCATGGAGTTACAGATTTGTAAGCTGCCTAATATGGATGCTAGGAACTGAACTCCAGTCCCCTGCAAGAGTGATACTCTTGCTGGGTGGCAGTGGTGCACACCTTTAATCCCACCACTCAGGAGGCAGAGCGAGGTGGATCTCTGTGAGTTCGAGGCCAGCCTGGTCTACAGAGTGAAATCCAGGATGGGCACCAAAACTACACAGAGAAACTCTGTCTCGAAAAACCAAAAAAGAAAAAGAAAGAAAGAAAGAGAGAGAGAGAGAGAGAGAGAGAGAGAGAGAGAGAGAGAGAGAGAGAGAAAGAAAGAAAGAGAAAGAAGGAAAGGAGAAGAGTGATACTCTTATTTTATTTTATTATTTTATATTACCTCAATCAATCCCAGTCTAATACCATGTGGCCAAAATATAAATAATAAATAAATAACAGGAGAAAGAAAGAGAGGGCTGGAGAGATGGCTCAGTGGCTGAGAGTCCTCCAGAGAACCCGAGTTGGGCTCCCAGTGCCCACATGAGGGGGATGGCACTGCCTGTAATTCCAGCCCCAAGGGCTTTGACATTCTCGTCAGAACTTGCTGGGCACCTGAACTCACATGTGCACATCCCCACACGGACACACACACTTGCTTTTTTTTTAAGGCAGAGAGAACCCTGTACAGCCACCACCATGGTCCCTGCCTCAAACTACTCGAGTGAGCTTACAAAGGAATTAGCGTTCCACAGATGGAGGGAGGCTACACCAGGACCCAGATCCTGACAGGGCTGAGACGCAGAAAAGAATGTGCCACTGCTGGCCAGCCAAGACAGAGGCCAGCCCTCCAGGGAATTTCAAAAATCTGTGAAAACCAAAATGGTCCCTAGGGCCCCAGACCTTCCAAATCTCAGTCCGAGGAGACAGCTTTATGCATCATTATTAAATTGCTGAGAAAAGGTAGAAACCAGGAGAATATTAACCATAAATCAGGCAAATGAGCTGAGGCCTGGTTAACAATGAGGCCACTTGGACACAGGCCAGCAGTACCTAAGTATCAGCAACATTTAGCTCAGAGGATGAGAGTAGGAGACAGGGAAGGCAAGGCCTGAGCCCCCAGCTCCGGCTCCTCTCAGACCACCTCAAGCCCTCAAACTTTGACCTTGATGCTGGAGTAAGCACATACCAACCCAGCCTTCACAGAAGCTAAGTGTAGTGTGACCAGTGGCCCAATAGCTACATGTTCTGACATCCCAGCCAGGCAGGGCCAGCGAGGCCAGGCAGAGGGCCAGACCGGGAAGGGGCCAGGACAGAATTCCTGTGTCCATCTAATACATGGAGGGAAGTTCTGAGAAGTCCAATGAACTATCCAAAAAGGAGTGGTCAGGAAGGCCCAACCTTCTGTCTCAGTCCTCGCCCAGGAGACAGAGCCTTCTTCTGTGTGAGCTGGGCACCTCTGAGGGCATCATGGCAGTTCCCTCTCTTGCTTACCTTATGGTAAGGTAGGACATGGACCACTCCCCAAAGCATCCTCTGTATCTGCCAAAGGCCCCACCCCACTCATCCTTCTGGGATGGAAGACCAGACTAGACAGGAGGGGACCCCAAGCTTTCTTCTAGATGCCCAGGGAATCAGGGAAGGATAAAACAGACCTCAGGGAGAAGCATGTGTGGACCAGGAAGGACATGCATTTACTGAATAAAATTGTCCCTGTAGGACAGCGCCAGGCCCAGACAGAGTGATTGGGTTTTAACTTCAGTAATCAGGAGCATTTAGGCCTAGAAATGTCAGCATGGAGCAAGCAAAGCTCGGGCCTGAGCTGCCTGCTCAGATGAGGCCACTCTACTCGGCTCAGGCCCAGACACTCTTCCCCACTTCGGAAGTCATTTTTCTAGCCCTCAGATAGTCTTGTCAAAAGCATGTCATGGCGGGCTGGACGGTGGTGGCGCACGCCTTTAATCCCAGCACTCGGGAGGCAGAGGCAGGCGGATCTCTGAGTTCGAGGCCAGCCTGGGCTACCAAGTGAGTTCCAGGAAAGGCGCAAAGCTACACAGAGAAACCCTGTCTCCAAAAACCAAAAAAAAAAAAAAGCATGTCATGGCATGTGCATGTCCACACTCACACACATGCATCACACAGACACATACTATCATCATCATCATAAATACTTTTTTTTTCGGTATTGATCGATCGATTGATTGATCGATCCATCAGCGATTGATTCATTCATGAATTACATCATTCATCAGGCACTCACGGGAACCGAACTCACCACCTCTGCCACCACAGGCCGGGCGCCTAACCTCTGAGCCACCTCTCCGGCTCCATAAATACTTTTAAAATAGAATGTATTCAACACCAATAAACAAGTTCCCATGGCAGTAATCATATCAGCTCTTATTTCCCAAGCACTAGGGTTGATTGGTTTGTTTGTTTGTTTGTTTTAAGATTTATTTATTTATGTGTATGGGTGTTTGGCCTTTGTGTATGTCTGTACACCACATGAGTGTCTGCGGAGATCAGAACAGCACACCAGATGACCTGGAATTGGAGTCACAGACAGTTGTGAGCTGCCATGTGGGTGCTGGGAATCAAACTCTTAACTGCTGACCCATCTCTCCAGCCCTGGAACTAGCTGGTTTTTAAATTATTCATGCTTGCCCCCACTCTCTCTCTTAAAGATTGGTTTATTTCTATGCGGGAGGTGTTTTGCCTGCACATGTATCTGTGCACCGCATGCACCCAGCACTAGCTTTTTGACAGGGCTGGTCTCAGGATGTTACAGCCGTTAACTCGCTAAATCCTTTGATTCCATTTACACAGGAGGCACAGGGGTTTAAATAATGCGTCTAGTGCCATACAGCAAGTAAAGAGGAAGACACAGAACAGCCTCCGCTGCCAGGCTCACGGCTCATGCTTATAATCCCAGCTACTCAAGAGGCTGAGGCAAAAGAGTGGCAAAATTCAAAGCCTGTCTGGGCTACAGGGTGAGTTCAAGGCCAGCCTGGGCTATTCACTGAGACTCTGTCTCAAAAAAAAAAAAAAAAAATACAAGCAACCAAAAAGATCGCAGCCCTGGGGGTGAGTGACTCAGGCATGGGGGTAAGTGACAGGGTCCGTTCCAAACCCAGCCTCTTCCTCCTGTGCAAGGAGCTGGCCTCACCAAAAGCAATAAAAGAACTTTTTTCTCTTTTCTTTTTTGGCTGTGCTAGGGATGGAACCCATGGCCTCACACATGCTGGGGAAGCATTCTGCCACGGCTCCAGCAGGACTGAACGCCAATGCCCGCTTTAACCGGACAAAGGAGCAGCCAACACCTTAGTGCTTCCCTGAAGGCTGCAGGGAGCCGGTGCAGGGCTCGCCCTGCCGTCTGATGCCTCCTAGGTTAGCCTTTGCAGGTAGACTTGGTTACCACCTACAGCTCAAAACTGGGAAGCTTAAGGCTGCAGAATTCATGCCAGATTCCAGGGCTGGGTCCCAGGGACTGTCTAAGTCCTGTCCAGTCAGTGTGCTCTCTGCTGGGAACCCACGCACTACCCTACTATAGTGGTATTCTATTTGTACTGAAATGTGATTTTATTTGTATGTTAATAAATAAAGTTGCCTAGGGGTCAGAGCTATTAACAAGCCATAGCGAAAGCCAGGGCGGTGGTGGTGCATGCCTTTAATCCCAGCACTTGGTAAGCAGAACTAGGTAGATCTCTGTGTGTTCAAGGATACAGCCAGCATTGGAGACACATGCCTTTAATCTCAATACCAACCATAGAAGACCTGGAGGTCTGTACAGAGAGGCAGTGACAAGGCAGTCACATAGTTGGGTTTACAACCAATGAGAAGGCAGAACAGAATTCTATTTAAAGACATCGCACAGGAAAGACCTCTCCGAAAAGGAGAGGTCTACATCTACAACCCTACTCTGGACAAGCCCACCCAGAGGGACCAAACCGGAACTTCCAGACCCATGAGGAAAGTTGGACCTGTCACTAGCCCTGGTTGGCAAGGAGCCAGATGGACTGTGCTAAGGTCCCTGGACCCAAAGAGAAACCCCAGAACGTTGTTCATGCTTTCCAGAGCCTGGCTCTGAAGACCTGTTAGGTTTCTGCTCTCCCTGTGCACTGGGGCTGCCCACTTCATGAATGCAAGAAGGACGGCCAGAACCCTAACCCATGTTCCTTAAAAAGCAACGCCTCTCCTCACCTGCCCCCTCCCGCCTGCACTGGGCCTTGCTATGGTCCTCTCTCTGCCAGCAGGGGATAAGAGAGACCATGTAACCAGAGGACGAGAAGGGGGCTCGGAAGAGCTGATGGGGCCACCCAGGCTCACCACGTGGCCCACTCTCACAGCTCCCCTCCTCACAATCCACACCTGCCTCCAGGAAGGAGGCCTTTGGAACCTGAGGTAGGACATCTACATTCCCCCCCCACTCCTACTCCTGCCCCATTTCCCTGTGGACAGTCATCTGAATAACTTGTCTTTGTCTCCGTAGGGTTCTCTCCATGTGGCCAGACAATGCTGAACTTCACGTGGACCCTGGCTAATCTCCAAGTAACCCCGGGAAGTTCGGACAACCATCGTCAGCTTCATTTTACATGGGAGGAAACTGAGGCACAGAACCCAGATGCTTTGCCTAGAATCTCAAATCATTCCATGCTTCATCACATTTCTGTAGCCTCCCTTCCCTGTAACCAGCCCGTGGCTTGAGCAGGCTTCCACAGGCAGCCACGCTAAGCCTTTTTACCACATCCCCCTGTGCCCAGAGCTTCTCAGCAAAGCCCCATGTCCCTAGCTGTGGCTGTCTGTCTGTCCAGCAAAGCACCAATAAACCCATCCTCAGCCCCTTCCAGAACCCTAGCAGAGTGGCAGTGTCGGGCTCCCCAAATGCTGTTTACTAGTAAATCCCTAAGAATTTATAATCAAGTTGATGGGGCCTAACTGATGGGCCCAGGACAAAAGGGAGCCAATTACCCAACACTCTCCGCTGTGATCTTAAAACAGATGTTAAGAGTGTGTAAAATTATGGCTTGTGCTTGGGAACTGCAGATACAATTCCAACCTTGCCTTTTATGGCCACTCATAAATGTTAAGTGCAGGGAGATCTACATCAGAAACTCCGCTGTTGCCATTTTGTGCTCGTTCCTCAAGCCAAGGCTGCATTTCAGTGTTGGTGTCCTGGTAATTATCCACTGCGCCAGTGACATGCAGAAAAACACCGCATTCTCGGTCCCTGGTTCAAGGTGCCGCAGAGGACAGGCCACCCAGGCTCGTGTTTGACGACCTCAGTCCTGGGATAAAGGGAAAAGGGGTCTCCAGCTAGCTACTGCCCTCACATTTTATCCTTCACGGGACACACACCAAGAGATCCCCCGCTCCAGCCTTCCAGAACCCAAATTAAGGCCAGGTATCACAACACTGTGCAAGCTGAGGCAGAAAGGAGTCAGGAGTTCAAGGACGTCCTTGGCTACATGAGACTTCGTGGTAATAAAATATAAAGGCTAGAAAGGTGACTCCACGTGCAAAGGGCTTGCTGTGCAGTATGAAGACATGAGTTCGGTTCCCCAGAACCCACATAAAAGCTGGACATAGTAGCTGGACCATCTGTCCGCCCACAACTCCTGTGGCAAGATGGGAATGGCGACCAGAAAATTCCCAGAAGCCTGAGGACCAGGTAGGCTGGAGTAAGCAGTGGTAATGAGACTCTGTCTCAAACAGGGCCACGTACGTGTGGAGGCCAGAGGGCAACCTCAGGGGTCCTGCCTCACTCAGGAGGCCATCGACTTGTTTTTGAGACAGAATCTTTCATTGACATGGACCTCCCCGGTTCAGCTAGGATGGCTGTCCATCAAGCCCCAGGGATCAGCTTGTCTCCACCTCCTTGGCACTGGGATTAGCAGCCTACACCACCAAGACAGGCAATTTTTTAAATGGATGCTGGATGGGGATTGAACTCGGGTCCTCATGATTATGTGACAAGCTCTTTACGGCCTAAGCTGTCTCCCAGCTGGATGTGACTTTTATGCCTGTAAATTGCAGGCCCTTGCCAGTGTCTTCCTGGGATGATCTCTGCCCTGAACTTTTCTCCATCTCACAAGGACTGCTTGTTGCTCCCAGCATGCCTGGGGTCAAGCTGCCCCCAAGCCTCTCTTTCCGTGGTGCATCTTTACTTCTCCGCTCCAGCCTCATCTGACTAGGCCACATCATCACATCGCGCCCTGCCTGATGACTGGTAATTATCCACTTATTTACAGGCCCTGCTCGACGGAGAACTGCATAATGGCAGCTGCGGACCCTGTGGTATCCCTGTTGCCAGGCCAGTGAAGAGCACTGTTTGTCAGACTGACAAACCAGCACATGATTCGGCCTCCCGATTTATGACACCCCCCAAGTCCCCCTGATGGTTGCCATGGCATCTGGGCCAGAGCCTCCTCTGCTCCCTGTCAATGTCCTGTGCCCGCAGCACATGGTGAGTGGGGTGCCACCACACAGCCCTGCCAGATTGTCAGGAGCCGTTTATTTTGTAAACTCAAATTAACAGGAAGCAATTTCATTAATAGACAGAGCCGCTTGATGAGTTAGTTCCAATTTAGAACTCCCTTCTAAAGCATCTGTAAAAGCCGCGTGGAGCAGGCCGAAGGGCTGGATCTGAGTTAATGGAAACTGTGCCACGTGACTGGCTGATCCAAACGCACTGCCTGAACAGTAAGGACCCCTCATGCCATAGAGGCACCCTCCAGTTTGAGGGAGGGATGGCTTGCTATGCACCTGACACAGGACGTGAGACTACAGATTCAATCAGAAAGGATACTGGGGGGGGGGGGGTTGGAGGAGAGATGGCTCAGCAGTTAAGAGCACTGACTGCTCTTCCAGAGGCCCAGGGTTCAATTCCCAGCACCCATGTGGCAGCTCACAACTGTCTGTAACTCCAAGATCTGACACCTTCACACAGACATACATGCAGGCAAAACACCAATGTACGTTAAATAAGAATAAATAAATTATCAAAAAAGAAAAAGAAAGGATGCTGGGACAGCAGGTTCAGTAGGTAGACTGCTGATGTAGCAATGAAGAAGCCCTGGGTTCACTGCTCAGCACAACATAAACTGGGCACCTCTCATGCGCAGCTATGATCCCAGCACTTGGGAGGTAGAGGCAGATGGAGCTAAAGTTCAAGGTCATCTTCTAGTGAATCTGAGTTCAACTTGGAGGTCAGCCTGGGCTACATGAAACCCAGTCTCACATAACGAAATGGCTAGAGTGTAGCTCAGTTGATGAAGTGTCCAGCTAGCATGGGTGAAGGCCTTGGAGAGAGAGAGTCACGTGTCACGGAAGGGACAGCAAGCAAGTAGCTCTAGCTCAGACCCCAGAGGCTAGCAGCCATGCCTCCCAGAGGGAGGGTCCTGCAGTTGCTGAGCAACACCACTCCTCTAGGGGCCTACCCTGGCTTCTGAGAGACAGGAAGGAAGGTTCTCCTTCAGCTGTGGAAGCTCAGGACCACCTTGGACCTGCTGAAACAGAGGAGCGTTTCAGGCTGGTTCCAGGAAGCATGAATGTCTCTGCCAGCGTCTGTCTACCCTGATGTCTGTCTACCCCAGTGTCCTGGTGTCTGTCCACCCCGGTGTCTGTCCATCTACCCCAGTGTCTGTCTACTCCAGTGTCTGTTCGTCTACCCCGGTGTCTGTCCGTCTACCCCAGGGGCCCTCCAGTGTCTACCTCAAGCCAAAGTCAGCACACTAGTCCTCTTTTACACTCGGTGATGCCACACTTCGGGTGGCCCACAGGTGTGTATTAGTGACTTGTCTCACTCTGTGACAAAGTAGCTGAGAAAAGCACCTTAAGGAAGGAAGGGCTGACTTGGGCTCCCAGTTTGAGCGTGCAGTCCATCATGGTAGGGAAGCTGGGTGGCGAGAGAAAGTAGCTGTGGCAGCAGCAGCTTGAAGAAGCAGCTAGTCACTTCACAGTTGTGGTCAGAAAGCCAAGATGAACGTGTGTGTGTGTGTGTGTGTGTGTGTGTGTGTGTGTGTGTGTGTGTGTTGGGGTTGCCTGTGGTGAGGCATGCACCTGTGGAAGCCATAGGTCAACTTTGGGTATCATTCATTCTTGAGGAGCTATTCACCTTGGTTTTCATCACAAGTTCTCTCTCTGCCCAGGGCTTGGCAACTGGGCCTGGCTGCTGGCTGACACACCCCAGGGACCTGCTGTCTCTGCCTCCACAGCACTTGGATACAGGTGCTCACCACCACACCTGACTTTTTACATGGCTCAGAGGATTGGGCTCGGCTTCTCATGCTTACAAGGTGAGCGTTCTAACCAACTGAACCGCCGCCCCAGCCTCCATTTCTGCATCCCCCACCTTTTTTTTTTTAACATTCATGTATTATTTTTATATGTATGGGTGTTTTGCCTGCATGTATGTCTATGCATAACAAGTGTACAGTGCCCACAGAGGCCAGAAGAAGGCATCGGATCCCCTGAGACAGGAGTTACAGATAGTTGTGAGCCACCATGTGGGTGCTGGGAATGGAACCAGGTTCTCTGGAAGAACAGCCAGTGTTCCTAACTGCTGAGCCATTTCTCCAACCCCCACCTTACTGCTTTTTCTTCAGTCTAGGACCCTATCCCATGGGATGGTACCATCCGCACTCAAGGAGGCTCTTCCTTCTTCAGGTAAGCGTCTCTGAAAACACCCTCACAGGCACTCCTTACGGTGTGTCTCCTAGGTGACTCTAAGCCCTGGCAAGTTAACAGCGAAGATTAAACATCACAACACAATAGGGTTCGTGACTAATGCTCTCATGTTCTAGCTGTTGCTTCTGTGGAGCCAGACCTATTTTGGCTTTACCTACACCCCAGATGGAGAAGCCACCATCTCGTCTCCAAATTTCTGGAATCCATCATGAAGTCTGAATGGTGTGCTGATTCCGACCTGCAAGGCAACGACCCACTATAACAAAGAAAGGGCGATGTCGCCCCCATGTGGCAGCATCGGCACTGCAGCTCACAGAAGACCCATGCTGCCTTGTTCAGTCTTTTCTAGGATGTCACTTGCCCCTTTGCCCAGCCTTGTGTGCTGTGTATTCTATTGGCCTGTAGCATCCATTATATACAAGATAGACTATCTCAGCAGTCACTCAGTATGGCTCATCTCTTACTGTCCCTATTTTCTCCCTGAAACAAAGCCCCATGTATTTTAGACTGACCTAGAACCCACTATGGAGCCAAGTATGACCTTGAACTTCTAATCCCCCACTCCCCAGTGCTGAGATTTATAGGCATGAGAACTCACTCCTAATTTATTCTCCTCAACTTATGCATTAAATTTTATCAGAGGTATGCATGTATGGAGAAAATGTAATGCACATAGGATTTGGCATCACCATGGATTCAAAGGAACCATTGGGTCTTGGGTGGGTTTCCCTGAAGATTAGAAGAGAATATATTGAGGATGGCTTTTTAGAAGTCACTAACCCCTATAACAGACACACAACTCTCCAGAAGGTCAACTATGCTACTGTAACCAGCTGGTGTGAGGATCCCTGGCTTTATGATGGGCACCAGCTTTGACCCCTTCCCCACCCAGAAAATGGAGTTGAAGACTATGTCCTTGAGCTCTAATGGCTGCCTTGTCTCCATTGAAAACATGCATCTCTCTAGTAAAATATTCCAAGGGCTTTCTCTACCCCGTGCCACAAGGAGGTAGCTAGATAGACCCCAGTCACTGCTTTCTAGGGAGACCAGGCACAGAGGCAAAGCCTTCCACTCAACCAGGGGCCTCCCTTGACCACTGCATGGGCCTCTCAATGTTTCAGGCACTAGCATGTAGCTCACTGAGGTCCTAAAAACCTCCTGTGAAGGGTAATCTAGATCATCAACCTAATGAGATTCAGAATCACCTACAGGGCACACCAAGATGTGTCTGTGAAAATATTCCCAGAAGTTTAACTGAGGATGGAAGACTCTCCCTGAACCGAGCAGCACCATCCCATGGGCCAGGGTCCTGAACTGAGCAGAAAGGGAACAAACCAAGCCGAGCCCCAGGATTCATCTCTGTTTCCTGCATGCCCTCATGACCACACCTTCTGCAGCACCAGGATGGACTGTCCCCTCAAACTGTGAGCACAGAAGCCCCTCCTGTGTTACGTTTGTTAGGTACTTCATCCTAACAAGAAAAATAACTAACACAATTCCTGCTGAAATAACTAAAAGATGCCCTCGGGTTGGACACATCTGATTCAGCTCAACCTCCAAATACCTGGCTAGGGTTTGTCCTGGGAGCTGAGTTACAGTCTTCCCAGTGGCTCCAGCTTTGCAAGCACCAGTCAAACTTAAATAGTAGACTGGTGTTTCTTTAAAGGATGGCGGGTTTTTTTTTTTAAGATTATTTTTAAGTGTGTGTGTGTGTGTGTGTGTGTGCGTGTGTGTGTGTGTGTGTGTGTGTGTGTATGCACACGTGCACATGTGTGCAAATGCAGTTGCCTGTTGAGACCAGAGGTTTTCCATCCTCTGGAGCTGGAATTATAGGCATTTGTGAGCAGCCCTTTGTAGGTGCTGGGAACTGAACTCAGACCTCTCTGCAAGACCAGCAAGCATTCTTAACTGCTGAGCTGTCTCTCCAATCCCAATTTTAAAGTAAGTGTTTAAGTTCATGTAGAAAACAAAACAGAACACTGAGTCCTGAAGTACTGGTGGGAAAGCCTGCTAACTGGAGGTAAGAAAAGTGGACAACGAGCCCTCCACTGATCCAGGACTCCAAATTTTCAACAGGCACCCAGCCCTGGAAGGATTTAAGTCTGGGCACAGCTCATGAAAAGGGCCCAAGACAAACACAGCTTCCTATAGTATATGACTCTGAGTGCTGGGCTTGAATCACGCATATTCCGTTGAGTAACTGGAAGCAAATATTCCCCCGATTCTCTTTGTCCTGACTGTATGGGCCAACACTGGACGCTAAGGTCGGGGCCAGCCTGGCGATTGCCCATGGATATTGCACAGATCTGGAGAGCATTTCTGTATTGTTAACACTGTCTGGGCCCCTTCTTTCCCTGATCACCCAGAAAAGCAAACCCTCCTGCTTTCCATCTTGCTTCACGGGTTGATGCTGAGATCACAGCCTTCCTCCCTACAGTTCTTAGAGCAGACTCCGAGCCAAATGACAGCAGTATTCCAGGTCTGAGGGCTGTCCCCACCAAGAACCATTCAAGGAATGGACCGGCAACCACAAGAAGCCCGAAGACTGTCGAGAATCATCCTCATTTAATTCTAGACCACAGGCACAGGACACTGTCCAGCCTGCCAACTGACCCTGTTTCCAGCAGGCTGGGTGTTTGGGAATTCTGCTTTCACTGTGCCCGAGCTCCTTCTGTTCAGCCAGCTCCCACCTTCTTAAACACCCCCGAAGCATCCAGACCTGCTGGCCATTCAATTTCTCATCATCAGCCTCCCTCTTCCTGACACACCTTCTGCTCTGGAAGCTTCTGCTTTTTTCTGGACACTTCTAAATACAGTCCATTCCTTAACCAGGGGGACACATCCTGTCCTGAGGCTTTCTTCCATAACCACCCCGAACTACAGTTCTCACCTCCATCCTATACAACCCACCACCTTTATAACCAGCAGCAGCACCTGCCATGACCCCTACAGATGTAAAGCTCCACATATCTGATCACATCTCGATTTAAAACCTTAACGTCATCCTTTTATTTATTGCTTGCTTACAATGTAATCCAGACTAGCCTCAAGCTCACTATACACCAAGCGCAATCTTGAACTGTGATCCTCCTCTTCCCACTCACCCCCTCCACGAGCACTGGCATGCATCATGTAGGCTTTGTGTGATCTCTAGTGACTGAATGAACTCAGGACTTCATGTCTGCCAGGCAAACACTCTACCAACTGAGCTGTATCCCCAGCTCAGAGTGCCATTCTCTTTGTTTTTTGTTTTTTGTTTGTTTGTTTTTGGTTTTTTCTTTTTTCTTTTTCTTTTGTCTGGGTTTGTTGTTTTTTGAGACAGGGTATCAGTGAATATCCTTGGCTGACTTGGAACTCACTATGTAGAACACACTGGACTTGAACTCACAGAGATCCACTTGCCTCTGCCTCCCTTGCCATTCTCTTTAAAACACACCTTTAAGGCCAGCATGGTGGTGCATGCCTTTAATCTCAGCACTTGGGAGGCAGAGGCTGGCGGATCTACATAGTAAGTTCCAGGACTAGAGAGTCTCTGTCTCAAAAAACAAACAAAAAAACATACTTCTGTTTGTTGTAGAAACAACAGTAATCACTGAGTAATCCAGGGTGGTCTTGGGTCTCCTGCCTCATTTCCCCAGTGCTAGGACTATGGACATTACCACTGTGCCCAGATACTTTCACTTTCTCCTAATTTTATGTTATGAATGTTTTGTCTACATGTGTGTCTCTGCACCAAGTGTGTGCCTGGTGCCTATGGAAGCCAGAAGGCATCAGATCCCCTAGGACTGAAGTTATAAACAGTTATGAGCCACTATGTGGGTGTTGAGAATCGAACCCAAGTCTGTGGAAGAGTAGCCAATGCTCTTAACCACTGAGCCATCTCTCCAGCCCCCCAAGATACTTTTAACACTACAAAATCTCAAATTTTCTATTAATCTGAGAGAACACAAAACAGGAAAAATACACAGTAACAATCTACCCATGCGGGTCAGTGATGATATATGTCTTTAATATCAGTACTCAGGAGGCAGAGGCAGGCAGATCTCTGAGTTTGAGACCAGCCTGGTCTACAGAGTAAGTTCCATGACAGCCAGAGGTACACAGAAAAACCTGTCTCAAAACAAAAACCAAAACAGTGGAAAAAAACTTGCCCATAAGCCCACCCTGAAAGCTATTTCATTTGGAAGTATGTTTCCAAATGAATTTAATGCGCGCCCCCCCCCCCCCCCCCCCCCCGTTATAGAGTCCAGATCCCCTGGAACTGGAGTTACAGGCAGTTGCTAGCTGCCTTTTGAGTATGGGGATTGAACCAGGGTCCTCTGGAAGAGCAACCAGTGCTCTTAACCTCTCTCCAGCCCCAAATGAATGTTATTGGTAACAGTTTATGGTTCTTTACAAACATGGGCGGTTATGCAGGGTTGTTTTTGTTTTTGTTTTTTTGAGACAGGGTTTCTCTGTGTAACAGCCCTGGCTGTCCTGGAATGTTTCAACAACAAACATTAGAAGTATGTTTTTCGAGACAGGGTCAGGCCTTGGCTGTCCTAGAACTCACTTTGTAGACCAGGCTGGCCTCAAACACAGAGACTCAGATCTGCCTGCCTCTGCCTCCCGAGTGCTGGAATTAAAGGCCTGCACCACCACCGCCCACCTGGTTATGTAGTTTTATAGCCTGCATTTAGCATGCAAAAATTAAAACCACTTCAGAATAATGGAAAATGGCAATCGTGCAAATGAGTCTAACCAAAGGCAGGTCAAGAGACAAAAGCAGGGCCAGGTGGGGGCACACAGCTGCACTCTAAGCACTTGGAAAGCAGACGCAGGAAGACTAAACTGAAGGACTGCCTAGTCTACATAGACTTCTAGGCCCATGAGGACTACCTAGCAGCTCTTCCTCAGCTTGGTCCCTGAAAGCTGATGACCACCTGGAACTCCAGTTCCTGCAGAGTCAATACTCTCTTCCAACCTCCGCAGACACAGTAATAAAATGTCATCCTTGAAAAAACATAAACCTTGAAAAATCTGTGGGAGACCAGCCCCCACACAAATAAGTGTGGAACTCTTAAGGATTGAGGGATAAGAGACTTAGAGTTTAAAAAAAAAAAAAAAAAAAATAGAGATAACACACACAGGATAGACTCAGGTGGGCCTGGATCCTTATCCACTGGCCCAGAACGTTATTCCAAAGGTCTATTTATAACAATGCCAAGGGGTGGAGCAAAAGACCTCCCCCTTGCTAGTTAGACCCATACCAACACCTGGTACCCAAGCCCGTGGTCCAATCAACCTCCCCTGCAGTCCTGCTGGGTACAAGCCACTAGGAAACCTAGTGGGCTCCAACAAAAATCAAACAGAAATCAAAACCAAGGGAGGGGATGACAGCAGAACTCAGATGTGGCTTGGTGGTAGAGCACTTGCCTGCCCTAGGGTTCAGTCCAGCAGTAAGAGAAAAAGGAAGTGAGTCAGGCCTCTAAGCCTGTCTCATATAGTCTTGCCACTCCCTAATGAGCAACTACCCTACAAACTTCTTCACAGTAGGCTGAGCTGGAGCCACGCCGTCCTCCCCTCCCCCCAGGTACAACCAGCATACCACTTCATTACTCCAATGTTTTCAGTCTCATACTGCTGGCTTCTCACTCCACACACATCATAGGATCTTCCAGAAAAATCCAGTGACTCTTGTGAACAGACCTGAACAGCTGCCGTGGCCCTTTCACCACTTCCTTACAGAAGTCACTCAGGACCTCACCCTTCCCGATCCTGTAGCTGAGGATATTCCGCACACACTGAGAAGCGGACACATGGACAATTTTACACCAGTTCTAGCTTCCACCCTCTCACAGCCCCCACAGCGCTATGCAGGGGCGCTGGTGACCATAGCGAACAGCTACGGAACAGGACTGCTCTTCTCCAGGACTGACGCTGTGGTCATGCCCACCCCATCCCCACCATAGACCTCTCTTCTCCCAGCACGTAGACCAGAGCAGTTAGGTCTGACTTCAGCTGGGTGTGGTGGCGCACGCCTTTAATCCCAACACTCGGGAGGCAGAGGCAGGGTTCCTGGACAGCCAGGATTACGTAAAGAGTTGTCTCAAAAAGAGCGGCACAGGACTCCAGACAGTAATGCCTCTGACCTCTCCCTACCTAGAACCCCTGTCTTGGCAATGGAAGTCTCATGGTTTCATTCCCATTTCCACACACATCACAGGACACACATCATGTACCCACTAGCAGATTCTGGACCTACTCAGTCCTGGTATTCACTATGATCTATATACCATCTACCTTCTACAGCCGTCAAACCTAAAGGCAAGCCTTGCAGAAGATTCCCACACCAGGGCCTAAAGGCCTGACACCACTACATTCCAGCAAGGCTGTTACACAGAAGGTCTCCCCAGTGTCTCACACACTCACTCACCAGTCCACATAAGGAAATTAAGAAAACCATTCGAGTTAAGACAGGTTTCTTTTATTAGTTTTTCCTACTGTTTTGTCTCATGTTTACTGTTTTTTAGTGTAAGAATGTGACCTTGAGTTTTTAACAAACCAATTTGGATAATGCAACCTGGATAAATGCTTGTCTGCACACAAGTCATCAGTTGCCACTCTGGCCTGCCTGCCTCCACATAAATCCAATCAGTCTGTCTTGACAGCAGAAGCAGACCATCTGATTTCTAGCTTTAACTTTAAACTTCAAATTCATTCCCACCCCAACCCCCGAGCCCTCCCACCCCCACACACAAATGTTTATGAGAAATGGTCATTAAAGACAGTCAAGTTGCATAAGAGTTGGCTTAATCCTGCAGCCTGCACTTGAAACTGCTATGGGCCTCCCAGCGGGACCGGCAGGCACTCCTTTAGCAAAGCACACACTGGGCCTGGGGCTCCAGGCCTGTGCTGAGCGGGCATCCAGTCACTGACTTGACTTCTTTCCCCCTCTCCCATTAACTGCCTCTAGAACACTTGAGGGCTACAGCACTTTCTGTGCAGACAGACAGAAGCATAGTGAATTGAACTATGCATGGTTTTAAGCTTATTTCCAACAAGCAAAAATGAACAGAGAGGCTCTGTTACAGAGATCAGTGATTACAAAGACCCAGAACATAACCAACACTTGTAACTAAGGCAGGTAACCAACTCTGCCCTCTACTGCAGGCATCCCTTTGTTTCCAGAACATCTCCTTCCTGTAGACTTGCCCCAGGAAATGTGTAGTGCCAACACTGTCTGCAGTCAACAGTGAGGCATTCCTGCGACCCTGAGCACCTCAATGCTAATTTCAGACTCATTCAGAGCAATCGATGCAATAGCTTACAATCTGTCAGCTGTTGTAACATACAGATCGGCAGATTCATGACACATTAACAGTAACACAGGTGATGGCAAATGAGCTAAGAATCTTGAACTCTCATCCTCTTCTGTCCAATTCTCTAATTTACACACATCATCTCCCACTTGAGCAGGTCAGGGTACAAATCTTTCCACCATAATAAGCAAGGATGGATAGCTCAGATTCGCCATGCCCACACCCGTGTTCTCTACAACCTAACCTGAAGGGAAAACTATACTTCGATGCTTCAGGATTAGCAAATTTACTTTAGGAAAGTATGGGAAGCTACTGCATCCAAGTCCCTTGACTCGCTAAAGCTCACTCTAAGTGAACAGGACATGTGGCATTTATAACTGCTTGCTGAGGGAGAAGGGAGACAGAGCTGGGAATGGAGAGCCATGAGGCCTCAGAGCAGGCCCTGCTGTGCTCTGCACTCCCTGTTAATCCATGCTTGCCCAGGCTCTGGCCCTCAGAAATGGAGGAAGCGCCAGCCACAGACCTGCTCCAGGACGAGAATGCTGGTGGTGATCTCCACTCAGACTTTACAAGCGTAATGTGAGCTTCTGTCATGTATAAAGAAAAGCCTGCCTGGTGGCTGTCAAAGCTTTTGCTAGAGCTCAGCTTTCCCAACACACTTCACCTTGTAGAAGCATGATTAAAACACAAAGGAGGAAGGCAGGCGTTCAGAAAGACTAGCTGAGCTCTTAAACAGGACCATAATGAAGAGAGAGAGTGTGTGCACTCTATCTCTGGATCTAACTATTTAGAAGTCAAAATGCTCCGTACATTACCTATACCCCACCCCCAAGATCCCCTAAAAACTAAGAAATCTCCAGTATTTGCTTGCTCTAGTTGATATTTAGAACAAAGTTGACAACTTAAAGCTTTATAATAGTCTGTTTTAATATAAACAAATGTTGGAATCAATCAATGTCCATCTCAGGAAGCTTCTTGTCTGCATCAGAAGGCACAGCTGTGTCTGCACCCTGCTCGGCCGCCTGGGAGCCTGGGTTATCTCCTTGGCCGTCCACTGGTCCGTTCTGCTCAGCGTGTTTTGGCTCCTCCTTTGGGGGTTCCACTTTGGGTTTGGGCTTTGAAATTATAGGACTGCAAATACTCGTCAGCTCCTGGAATGGTAAAGAAACAAAACGATGATTTCTTATAAATTAAACATTTTATTTTGCATGCTAAACCCCAGTAGCTAAGACGTACAGTAAGTCCCAACTGTTAATAACAAAAGAGCTGCCAAGAAAAGTCCAAAGTACATAAAGTTGCAAACTACCTTAATTTTAGCTTCAATCTCCTTTGTCTTGACAACTGGATCCAGCGTCAGGCTCTGCTTGTTCTGCAGGTTCAGCTTGTTATTCATCCACTCCATCGCCTCGTTGGTGCTCTTCTCTACCTTCGCCATGTCAGCAGCATCCAGGTGCTCATACTGGTCCTCCTACAAGTGTGGGGTGGACAGCTAAGTGCCAAAAGTGCATCACTCCCTGCCCAATACTGCCTTTCAAAACATTCTCATTTGGGGCTGGAGAGACAGTTTGGTGGCTAAGGGCACTTGCTGCTCTTGTAAGACCCAAGTTCAGTTCCCTTCACCCACACTGGGCAGCTTCAAACCACCTCTAACTCCAGCCCCAGGAAGAATCCAACACGTTCTATGTGCACAAAAATAAAACTAATAAAATACTCCTTTAATCCCAGCCCTCAGGAAGAGGAGGCAGGCAGATCTCTGAGTTCCAAGCCAGCCACAGGGCTACACAAAGAAACTCTGTCTTAAAAAACCAAAATAAAATCAAACAAACAAAAACAAATACACAGTGCCCTGACCAAAATCATAGAAAAATGAAAATAAGAATAAGATACCTTGTTTTTGAAAGAGCTGATCACTTTCATATACTGTTGGATTTGCTTCCCTAGTTCTTCAAATAACTTTGGTCTTTCTTCAGATTCCTGGAACCGTGTCTTAATAGGCTGACCTAGATTCTAGTAGGAGAATACACAGGTTTGTACAGGGTAGCTTACACTATTTAAATTACAGTGCTACTACTATGACTAAGAGTAACGGAGCTAAATGTCACTCTCTGGGTATGTGTGTGCACACACATGAACACATACAAATATATAAACAACAATACGTGCATGTATATTAAGATAAATGTTTCTCCAAACCATTAGAAGTATCAGGCTCCTTCTCCGGCTGCTCATGAGCATAAGTCAAGACTGTCCTAAGTGGAATTGTTTCTCATTACTGACCAAATCCCAGTTCTCACAGTAGGAGGAAACCAAAAGTTATCTGTCTTCTAAATGTACTTGCCCAACAATTTTTCTTATTAAAAACCACACTGTAGCAAGCATATCTCTGTAAGTTCGAGGTCAGCTTGGTCTAGAGAGCAAGTTCCAGGACAGCCAGGGCTACACAGAAAAAGCCTGTCTCAAAAAACATACAAACAAAAAAGCACACTGGAGGGGCTGGAGAGATAGCTCAGCAGTTAAGAGCACTGGCTGCTCTTTCAGAGAAGCTGAGTTCAAGTCCTAGCAGCCAAACGGTGACTCAGAACCATCTATAACCCCAGTCCCAGGAGATCAGAATCCTGGCCTCCAGGACACTGCACAGACACGGTACAAAAGAATATATCTAGGCAAACACTTACACACATAATAAATAAAACCTCACCAACAACAACAAAACCTCTAAGTCATATTAGATTCTGATGAAATCACATTACCACTATTAAGGTAAAAGTGGCAAAATCCAGAGGCTGGAGAGATGACTCAGTGGTTAACAGAATTGGCTGCTCTTGCAGAGGACCCAGGTTCAATTCCCAGCACCCACATGGTGGCTCACAACTGTCTGTAACTCCAGTTTCAGGGCATCCAATATCCTCTTTTAGCTTTCTTGGGCATCAGACACATAAGTGGCGCACAGATACGCACGCAGGCAAAACACTCATACACATAAAGAAATAAAAGGTTAAAAATAAAATAAAATAAAAAAATTAAAAAAGTGGCGAAATCCACATCCAGAGAAAATTCTCCATAACAAATGGAGAAAGGGCAGTCTCTTCAGCACATACAGGAGGAAAAGCAGAACATAAAGGTCAGCCACAGACATAGATGAGACACATGTGCACTACATCTGGGTCCTAATGCAAATCTACTAGATGATCACTGTTTAGAAAATGAACTTGAAAACTCAACACAGTGACACTGGAGATCTCCAGTGCAATGATGGTGCAGCATGAGGCTTTTACAAGCATACTGAAATGTTCTGTATTAAACATAATCCAAATCACAGAAAATCTAACTCAAACTTGGAGAAATGTACAGAAAAGACATTAGCCAAGATGGCCGAAATGATTGGTCCTCAACTTTCACATGCCTGGCACCTCTCAAATGACAAAGAAAAACATTTTGCAAAGGGAAGTTGGGCAGTGGTGGTGCGTGCCTTTAATTCCAGCACTTTCGAGGCAAAGGCTGGTGGATCTGAGATCAAGGCTGGCCTGATCTACATACTGAGTTCCAGAATAGCTAGCTAGGCGACAGAGAGAGACTCTGTCTCAACAATAAACAAATAAAACCCACAAAGGCACAGCTAGCAGGAGCACTTGCACCCCTGCCAGGGTGAGCTAAGCCCCAGACACTGTCCTTGAGCCACCCACTCTGGACAGCTGCAATGCCCAGTTCCCCGGAAGTCCACAGTGCAAAGCTGAAACAAAGGCCATGTTCCGATTTGCTCTCAGTGAATTTACAACGTTTTCCTAACAAAGACCTCAATCAGGGTGATACTTTCTATGTTAACCATCCAGTTTTACCATACACGAGATGCTCTGCTTTCACCTAGAAGAGAACTATCCCAGGCCTCGGCTACACTGTGGGGGCCCGCCTTTAATCCCGGCACTCGGGAGGCAGAGCCAGGCGGATCTCTGTGAGTTCCAGGTCAGCCTGGGCTACAGAGTGAGTTCCAGGACAGGCACCAGAGCTACAGAGAAACCCTGTCTTAAAAAACCAAAACAAAACAAAAAAAGTCACTTACTTTTAATTCAGCCAATTTGTCTACATAAACTTGCTTTGGTTGGTCTTCTCCATCTTCATACAACCAATTTTCAGTATCCTCTAATTTTAAGGTAAAACTATTACGATCCTGTAAATAAAGAAAACATTATAATTCTCTCTCTCTCTCTCTCTCTCTCTCTCTCTCTCTCTCTCTCACACACACACACACACACACACACTCACTCACTCACTCACTCATATTGTAATGGGAAACATTCTAACAATAAAGAAAATAATAAAGAAATACAAAACCGAGCTGGGGAGATGGATCAGTAAAGAGTTAATGTGCTTACGATACCCAGAACCCATGTAGAAGCCAAGCAGGTGTGCGGCTCCTATGATCTCAGCACTCAGGAGACAAGAAATGGGGATCCCTGGAATAGGCTGGCTAGCTACACTAGTAAAAACAAGCTAGTTGCAGGTTCAAGGAAAGGCTGCCTCAAAAATAAAAGTGGAGAATTGCAGCCTCTACATAGACTCACATCCATGTGTACCCTTCACACATGTAAGTTTTTGGATATATGCATGTTTAGTTTACCACTATGTAACTCCCAAAGAGATATAAGTTTTAGTATTTGGGTTTATTTTATGCATATGAATGTTTTGCTTGCCCGTATGTACTTGGACCACATGCATGCAGTGTCCATGGAGGCCATAAAAGGGTGTCAATTCTCTAGAACTGTAGTTACAGATACTGTGAGCCACCACATGGGTGCCGAGAACCAATCTCAGATCCTCTAAAAGAGCAGCAAGAACTCTAACCACTGAGCGCTCTCTCCAAACATTTTTTTAGTAACTTGATCACACACACACACACACACACACACACAGTAGCCGAGCTTCCTTCTCAAGTGTCTGAAGATTTCCCTACACACCCACAGTAAGGGAGCGGCACACTTACATCTTCACTCACAAACTTCTCATATTCACCACTAAGTTTGTCTCTCATCTCGTACACATATTCTTCCACCGCGTTCTTGGCATCGTTCCGTTCCTTCTCCAGTTTATCCTGCATGATCATCTTCCCCTGGAACAAGAGCAAGAGATTAGACACAAGGCCAGCTATGAGCATCAACTGACACAATTTAAAAGCAAAGAGTTTTCCCTGTTCCAATCCTTTCAGTTCTTGTGAGCCACCCCACACCCCAACAAAAGAGAGCCAGGAATATAACCAGGAAGAAAATTGGAAGATCACAGCTTTGTGGGGCTTGTTTTGAAGAGAGGGAATATTGAAAATATTAAGATATACCCACAAAAGCAAAAATCAAATATATTTAAGACAAAAATTTGAGTGGCAGCACACGCCTTTGATCCCAACACTTGGTAGGCAGAAGCAGGTGGATGTATCTGTGAGTTTCAGGACAGAGTGGTCTACTAAGTGAGTTCCAGGATGGCCAGGGCTACACAGAGAAACCCTGCCTTGGGGGAGGGGGGGAATCCCTGAAGCTGTTTATAAGAACCTTTTTTTGCCAAGCACGGTGGCACACACCTTTAGTCCTGGCACTTGGGAGGCAGAGGCTAGGAAATCTGAGTTCAAGGCCAGTCTGGTCTACAAAAAGCGAGTTCCAGGACAGCCAGGGCTGTTACACAGAGAAATCCTGCCCAGAAAATCCAATCAATCAATCAATCAATCAATCAATAAAATAGAAAAGTAATTTTATGTTAGGGCCACCACAACATGAGGAACTATATTAAAGGCATTAGGAAAGATAAGAACCACTGTCTTAAAGGCTACACAGTCTGAATGTACCTCGTTCTCTGTATACAGGCCGACCATCTCTCGGTCCAGCTGCCACAGGAGTTGGCTCTCGATGGGCAGGTCCACAGTGCTGGTCTTCACTTTTGCCTTCTTGGCTTGAGGCGGTTGGTCCGTCTTTTTATCTTTTGATCCAGCTTGAGAGGTCTTAAAAAAAAAAAAAAAAAAAAAGAACAAAAACATACAGACTCTACATTTTAAAATGGATCAAGTCAAAAGTAACTCATGATTATCATCTTAAAAATGAGAAGTGAATCTGTCATCTCTGGAGTAGTACATTCAGGAGGAAACCATAATGGTGGTCATTAGGGGTCTGGGAAAGAACAGGTAGAGAATTTTATTCTGCAAGATAGAAAACAATGGGCACTACAGTGCTATATGCTTTAAAATGTAACCTCATGTGTATTTTTCAAATGAAAATGAAAAACAGCTAACACACCTAACAACCCTCTGCAATCTCACAACCAACATACAAAACACTTGGATAGCACAGGCTGGGGGCATCAGAAGTTCAAGGTCAGCCTGAGCTATGTGAGACCCTGTCTCAAAAAAAACCCAGCCACACACACAAACCCAAAAAACCACCACCACCACCTCCAAAGCTAGGTGGGCAATCTGTTCGATGACACGGAAATGGGTCACAGATTTTAATCACCACAGGGACCTGCCTAGACAGCAGAGACTGCAAAGACGGTGGAGTTAGAACCTAAGAAATTAAATTTTTATTTTTATGTGTGCATGTATACATGCTATGGTACATGTGGGTGGGGGTCAGAAGACATTTGTAGAGAATCAATATAATAAATATTCTTTCCACCACATGGGATCCAACTCAAGTTGTTGAGTTTGGCAACAAGTGCTGGCCCTGCACTAGGGGATGTAATTTATTTAGCACTGTTAACAAATGACCCATCTCCCTAGCCCCACCGAAACACCTTATAAATAGAAGGAATGGCCCTTCTTGCTCCCTAGCCACCTTGGTGGCTGCTCTTGGTTAGGGGCCATTCCACACCTCCATAGGAAAATAGTAGCCACAGAGACAAATCTCAGCTAGAATACTATATATTATGTTGTCCCACACTGGTATTTATCACTATAAGGACAACAATATTCAATAGGGTACGGCATGTGGAAAGTACCAGAGTAGATAGATACACTGGCTCGCACCGAATCAGATGTTTCTCAATTACATACATGTCAGAACAGACTCATGAAAAATAAACTATCAAAATTTTTCTTCATGTCGAGCGGTGGTGGCGCACATCTTTAATTCTGGCACTCAGGAGGGAAAGGCAGGTGAATCTCTTGTGAGTTTGAGGCCAGCCTAGTCTACTAAGGAAGTACTAAGCAAGTTCCAGGGTTACACAGAGAGATTCTGTCTGGGGAGGGGGGGAGGTAATATTTTCTACACACACAGACACACACACACACACACATATACACACAGAGAGACCAGAGTAAAACACTTGGCAAAATTTGAGAAAAGAAAAAAACATCTTCTGTCTCACTGTCTGGAGAGGGGAAGTAATAAATTTTTTCTACACACACACACACACACACACACACACACACACACACACACAGTAAAACACTTAACAAAACTTAAGAAAAAAAAAATCTTCTGTCTCACTGCTTCATCAGTAACAAATTATCAATGATATATGCTCTTTTAACTTTCCAAAACACACTATGCAGTATAGCTAAAAACTCATACAAATAAGTAATAGTGTGTAACCAGTCCAAGGCAGCCCCGGGGGGTTCTAAGACATCAAGAATTCTAAGAGACAGCCCTGTACCTCCATTTCCTCAGACTCCGCCTTGTTTTCTGCTGGTGTTTGTGGCTGCTGCTCTTCAGTGTGTGGTTCCTCCTGGTCCACTTGCATCTTCTGAAAAGTCAAATTAAACACTGAAACCAGAAGATTCTCACAAAACACTAAGCAGCCTTCAATGGCACTCAAAGCCACATGGTATAGAATTCCCGTTGACTCCCCAGTGATCAGCATACCGAGCCTCAAAACTCTAACTATGCACAAGTTACACAGGACACAAAGTTTTCCTCTCTGGAGTTCAACATAACAATGTAGTACTTGTCCTGCCCAACATGCCCACCCTTGTATAAAGTAGAGCAACTACAAGATTAGCTTTGTGAACCATAAAGCACTCAGTAGAGTGTGGCAAATATAACCTCTGAAGCAAGCTTGGGCTTCCCTTCCACATGCTTCCTCCCAGAGCCTTGACTTTGTCAAGAGTCCCTACACCAACATTTTCAATCTCAAAAACATAACCTTTGTACATGCTGAAGAGAAACCCACAGAGAATTCTTTCAGCAGCAATAATAAAGAAGTTTGTGGAGCACCTGAACCAAGAACTCAATGTGCATGGCCTATGGGAATGGTCCAAGATGCTATGGAGAATGCCGGTACCTGAATCCCCATACACACCACATCTGGGGAAAAAGGTCAACCTTTTGGAGTCTGATGTACAAGGAGTTAACACCTACATTTATCCAGAGGACATCTATTGTACTTCTGGGGAAAAAGGTCAACCTTTTGGAGTCTGATGTACAAGGAGTTAACACCTACATTTATCCAGAGGACATCTATTGTACTTCTGAAAACAAACTTAAGAGCATTTTCCTACAGTCAGTAGTAGTTTAAGCGGACAAATGGTCTGAAGGAAAGAGCCAATTGGAGTTCATTTTCCATTCCAGGAAAATGTAAAAGTGGGTTGAGTGGGGAATGTACAAACACACTCAGCAGCTCTCAGTGCTCCTGTCAGCCAGTCAAATGACCAACATAAATGATGTAACACATCCAGGTTACCTCTTCTTCCTTTGCATTCTGATCAGTCTCCATCGGCTCCTCATTTTCCTCAGACTTGTGCACTTCTACTAAGGACGCACTGGACACACTGAAAATGCCATGGACATTTACCCGAACCTTGACTTTCACTTTTGAGCTGGAGCCATCAGACTGTGGAGTGACTTTCTGAACTGAAAACTGAGCTAGGGATTTAAGAAAAGATGCAAGAGAATGCACAATATAAGACTCAACTTAAACTTCCATACACATAAGAAAACAACCAGGCTGTGCCAGATAGTAAAGAGCCCAATTCTACAATTTACTTTTAAAATTTTCCAGTTTGTGTCATTTCCTAAGAAATTATCATTTGTAAATCTCACCATTATACCAAATTTTGTTTTGGGAGTTTCTGTTTTTTTGTTTGTTTGTTTTGTTTTGTTTTTTTCCTTAAAGCCCAAAGACAATTTTATTAGAGTTTAAAAAGGAAGACTATAGGAAAGGCAAGCTGTACATCTTGGCAGTTGCCAGAGAGAGAGAAAAACTCAGTAGGAGAGGTTAGCCCTATGGTGGGTTTCAGAGAAGAGTATGGAAGCCCAATGTGTTAGTGAGAGCATACCCAAGGCAGACAGAAAGGAATATAGAAGTTAGCCCTTCCGGGTATGATTGTCATACCCTATCCTACAAATGGAAAGCAGGGCAGCCAACTCCCCATATTTCTGCAGGCCACTGAAGCTGCTCCTGCTCTTCATTCACAACACAGATCTTACAGAAATCTTGGTCTCTCTTTTTGATAGTATTTCCAAATCATAACCATTCCCAGTTTGTAAAGACTCTGGTCAACTTGGTTCCAGATTCTAGGATGGACTGATGCTGTAGAACAATTGTGTGATTTCTCTGCAAATCTTGAAATTCTGTATTAGAACCAAGCTGATCTCTATCATGCTTTTCATCAGGACCACCTTCAAGTCAGTCACCCACAATGCGCACTCAATCCAGGAATATTGCCACACAACACAAAACTCCATTAAATAATAACCATCTGACTGCTTCTTTTTTTTTTTTGTTTTTTTTTTTTGTTTTTTTTTTAAGATTTATTTATTTATTATGTATACAGCATGTATGACTGCAGGCCAGAAGAGGGCACCAGATCTCGTTACAGATGGTTATGAGCCACCATGTGGTTGCTGGGAATTGAACTCACGACCTCTGGAAGAACAGTCAGTGTTCTTAACCTCTGAGCCATCTCTCCAGCCCTCTGACTGCTTCTATACCCAGGATTACAGACAGAAGATGTTTGCTTTTTGGGTCACAAAGTACCGAAATTTCTGAATAGTCTATATTTCTTTCTTTTAGTACTCCCAAGTAGAGACAAGTTTTTGTTACTATTTTAGGTTTCCAATTCCACTTACCGATAGCAGGATCTGGATAGGGCAAATCCTGAGGAGAGCTATAGTAGGCCTCAAGAGTGAAAGGTTCCTTTCTATAAAAGGTGAGGACTTTGGAGAAAGGAGCAGCATGATTTCTGGGGAAGACTTCACAGTCACTAGGTAGAAGAAAAAGACAAAACCCCACAAATTCATAAAACTCCTTTTATTAAAATAGTCCAGGACTGAAGAGATGGCTCAGCGGTTTAAGAGCACTGACTGCTTTCCCAGAGGACCCAGGTTCAAATCCAGCACCCACATGGCAGCTAACAACTGTCTGTAACTCCAAGATCTGACATCCTCACATAGACATACATGCAGGCAAAAGACCAATGTACATAAAATACAAATAAAGTATTACAATTTTTTTTTTTTTTTGGTTTTTCGAGACAGGGTTTCTCTGTGTAGCTTTGCGCCTTTCCTAGAGCTCACTTGGTAGCCCAGGCTGGCCTCGAACTCACAGAGATCCGCCTGCCTCTGCCTCCCGAGTGCTGGGATTAAAGGCGTGCGCCACCAACGCCCGGCAAAGTATTACAATTTTTTAAAAAAATATTCCAGTCTTTTCTTTTATTGGGGGGTTATGTTTCATAGGTGTGTGCATGTTGAGGTCAGAGGACAGCCTTGAGTCCTCACCTTTAGTTGAGAATAAGGCCTCTGTTATTTGCTGCTGCCCATTCCAGGCTCCCAGCGTGCAAGCTTCTGGGGATTCACCAAACCTCAGCTCCCACCTCACCTGAGCTTTACATGGGATGTGGAGATTTGAACCCAGGTCTCCGGACTTGCATTTTACCCACCTATCTCCTCAACCCAAATTCATGATATTCTTAACACTTCTGACACATGTATCCTAGGATTATAATTACTGAATAGTCTTAGTTTCTTCTTGTTGGCTATTATTTCCAGGTTATTCAAGGGAAGCTAGAGAGATGGCTCAGCAGTTAAGAACACTGGCTGCTCTTCCAAAGGACATGGGCTTGATTCCCAGCACCCACATGTTGGTTCACAACAATCTTTAACTTCATTTGTAGGGGAGCCAATGCTTTCTTCTGGACTCCTCAGACACTAACCACAGATATGGCATACAGGTACAGATGCAGGTAAAACACTCACACAAATAAAAACAAAAAATTTAATTAAGTGCATTTAAAAAATAACATACTTTTAAAAGGAATATACCCAATCAACACAAGAGGGCACAAAGTTTCAATGGGAACAAGTATAAAAAATTAAATGACAGGGCACTGATTTATTTGTGTCTTTAAAAAAAAAATCTCAGGCTGGGGAGATGGCTCAGAGGTTAAGAGCACTGACTGCTCTCCCAGAGGTCCTGAGTTCAATTCCCAGCAACCACATGGTGGCTCACAACCATCTGTAATGAGATCTGGTGCCCTCTTCTGGCCTGTAGGCATACATGCAGGTAGAACACTGGATACAAAATAAGTAAAATTTTAAAAAAAAAAAAAAAAGAAAGAAAGAAAGAAAAAGATCTCATGTAGCCCAGCCTGACCAAATACTCACAATGTAGCTGAAGACAGCCTTTATCTCTTGATCTTCCTGCCTCCCTCCCACCTCTCATATGCTAGATTACAGGGTTCACTACCATTCCTGACCATGAATTTATACTTTGTTTCATACACCTGACAGATGTGTGTATGAAGGAAGGATAATGCATTACCTAGATTCAACACCCAAATGAGTATGCATAAATGGCATTAATGATGTATTACCTTGACCCTTCTTCAGCGGGAGAATTCCACCTCAAAGATATTGGATATGCCACGACATCAGTGATAGAAAATTCTCTCACTTTGAAAGCAGGTGATAAGATTGCACACTAGAATGATAATTTCAGAAATTCCATTGACACATACAGACACTGTAAATTGGCAATGACTTCAGGAGGCAATCACTGATTTCTTTACTATCTCCAGTAGTAATGTAATGGTACCTGAACAGTTCTACAAACTGCTGTCATGGTCAAATTTTCTGTGGAACCTTGTTGTGGGACATTTGTTTATGCTGTGGAATATTTGTTTAATGATGCAAAGATGTGTTGCATTCTTTTATGTTGCATTTGCTTTAACGCTGTGAAGCTGTGTTACTGTGCACATATCTAAACACCTGATGGTCCAATAAAGAGCTGAATGGCCAATAGTGAGGCAGGAGATGGATAGGCGGGGTTGGCAGGCAGAGAAAATAATAGGAGAAATCTGGGAGAAAAGGAAGAAACAGCAGGAGAACAAGGAGAGGAGGACACTAGGGCCAGCCACCCAGTCATCCACAGCCTGGAGTGGCTGTAAAGTGGCTGGAGTGCAAAGTAAGTCATACAGAAATAGAGAGGAAAAGCACAGAGGCAAAAGGTAAACGAGATAATTCAAAGTTAAGAAAAGCTGGCTAGAAACAAGCCAACCTAAGGCCAGGCATCCATAAGAAATAATAAGCCTCCAGGTGTGAGTTATGTGGGAGCTGGTTGGTGGGCCCCCCAAAAGAACAAAAAGCCAGAAGAGTAAGGTGTGTGTGTGTGTGTGTGTGTGTGTGTGTGTGTGTGTGTGTGTGTGTGTCTCTCTCTCTCTCTCTCTCTCTCTCTCTCACACACACACACACACACACACACACACACACACACACATATATCAGCTTTGTTTCTTTTGTTGTGGTGGTTTGGGTATTTTTCTAGACAGGGTTTCTCTGTGTAGCCCTGGACTCACTCTGTAGACCAGGCTGGCCTCAAACTCAAGAGATCATCTGCATCTGCCTTCCAAGTGCTGGGATTAAAAGCGTGTGCCACCACTGCCCAGCTTATCTTCTTAACTCATCTTCTAACACGTTACACAACCAATACCTTTTATGTACATCAGAATTTTACACCTTGAGATTACCCTCAGGTTAACAGGTAGATATGTTTTTGTTATGACCTACGAACAAATGCAAACTCACCTGCAGCGCACAGCCTCGAGTGACAGCTTCGTCTGCATTTAATGTTGTACTAAGTTCTTTACCAAAAAATTTGCTGATCTTCTCTTTCACTGCAGGAATTCGTGTGGCACCACCAACTATCTCCACTGCATAAATATCTTCTCTCTTTAACTCTATGCCACAACAATGAGACATTTATAAAAATCTTTCAATCAGTATTTTACAATGAAGAAAAAAGTAGTCAGAGCTCATAGTGATCTAATCCACAGACGTATTAAAAACTCTGCTCCCTCATGTCCCCATCCCAAAATACACATGCACACACTCACAGGAGGTGGCCTCTCTGAAAAGTAGCCATCTTGATTCTCAAGATAATAGAGAAAAGCAGTACAACAGTGGGGTCCGTAAGGCACTGGCCAAACACACTACACTTTGCCCTGTATAGGTCCTGAGTGCCCAACAGTGTCACACAACCAACTAGCAAGGGACCCCACATTCCAGCGTATCAGCCACATGTAGGCCTCAGAATGTGATTTACCAGTCACATTTCACCTAACAACCACTATTTCTTCAGAAGAGCATTTAAAGAAACTGGCTTCACGGCTGGTGAGATGGCTCAGTGGGTTGAGGCACATGCTGAGAAGGCCTGTCGAACTGAGAGTTCAGTCTCCAGAATCCATGCAAATGTGGAAGGAGAACATCAACTCTGCTTAGTTGTCCTCTGACCTCCACTCAGTTTTCAAAAAGGAAAAGAGGCTGCAGCCAGGCCATTAGGTATGTGCCTGCAGTTCTAGCTGGAGGCTGAGGAAGGGGAACTGGCTTGAGGAGAATTCCAGATCAGCCTAGGCAATACACCTTAGACTCCTCCACCTCCACCTCAGAAGAAAAATGGGGAGCATGGAGGATATAACACTCCCAAAGTCCAAAGCAAAAACACACTTGTCATCACTAACTTAAGACCCAAGGCGGGCGGTGGTGGCACACGCCTTTAATCCCAGCACTTGGGAGGCAGAGGCAGACAGATCTCTGTGAGTCTGAGGCCAGTCTGGTTTACAAAGTGAGTTCTAGGACAGCCAGGGCTAGAGACCCTGTCTCGAAAAACATAATTTTGTTTGTTGTTGAAACGTTCAAAGACAGCCACCAGGGCTGTCACAGAATAACCCTGTCTCAAAAAGAAAACAAAAAGACCCAAGCCAATGCTGAGCTAACATTACATCAACACCCTGAATTAGTGACAAAAAGGTAAACATTGTGTCCAAAACTGTTTTAGTTAATAAAGTATTCCTAAGAGAACTATCAGCCTCAAAAGTCTGAAACACTTAAAATATCTAATAAAATATACATGTGTTCGAGGCCAGCCTGGATTAGAGTGAGTTCCAGGAAAGGTGCAAAGCTACACAGAGAAACCCTGTCTCGAAAAACAAACAAACAAACAAAAAAAAAAAAAAAAAGAAAAAGAAAAGGGGGTCATGTGGATGCTACGACTTAAACCTGGGTCCTCTGGTAGAACAGACAATGCCTGTTCTGACCTCTGAGCCATCTCTCTAGCCCCCTTTTTTGAGAATCTTCCTCTGAACCTGGAGCTCCAGTTACAAGGGAGTACAGCTGCACTTGGGTTTTGTGTGGGTGCTGGAGAGCCCAACAAAGGCTGAGCAACAAGCCTTTACCAACTGAGCCATCTCAGACACACACTGAGCTAACCAAGGGCTCACTGACAAAGTTTATAAGACCACCACACAAGCACTGCAAATACCTTTTCAGGGAGATTTATATCTCTGTGTTTGAGGCGAAAATGGGATTTTTTGGAGAAAACACTGTACTCTTCATAGAAGGCTTTACGGAGAAGAAACATTCCAAAGAGCAGATAAAGCTTACTGAAGCATAGAACTGACAGTGTTCATTCAGCAAATAATTGACAGAGAGGAAAAGATGATAACACGTAAAACATTCCCAGAATCTGAAATACAAACAAGTCAATGACAAAAATACTTACTGGATTGTTCCAAAACACTACGAAGTGGTGGCTCCACTCTTGCTAAGAGATCAACACACATCTCCAGAAATTTGCCTCTATTAAAGAAACAATAGGTTAAACCAATTTCAATTGTGTGGAGAACAGAAAGCTTTATCACCAAACATCAGGTGATCTAAGCACTGGCAAGGATGTGGAAACTGCAGCCCTGAGCAATGTAAAACAAATCCCAAAGTTTGGCTTTCTATTTCGAATACTGAACACAGCATTGCCACATGACTGCAATTCCACACTAGGTACACACAAACAGAACTGAAATCTAAGTTCATGAAAAACATGTACATGATAGGCACAAGAGGAAGCATGATTCATAGAAGCTAGAAATCAACAACAATTCAAATGCCTATCAATGGTACTCAGGAACAAAAAGGAACTGATGCATGGTACATCAAGAAAAACCTGAAAGTGCTATGCTAGAAAGAAGCCAAACAAGGGACATATGTTACTTCATCTATATGAAATACTTGATATAGGTACAACAAGACAAAAAAAAGTTCAGTGTCAGCTTGGGTAAAAAGAGAAGAGACAGAGCTGGGCGGTGGTGGCACACACCATTAGTCCCAGCACTCGGGAGGCAGAGCCAGGTGGATCTCTGTGAGTTTGAAGCCAGCCTGGTCTACTGAGCGAGATACAGGACAGGCTCCAAAACTACACAGTGCAACTCTGTCTCGAAAAACCAAAAACAGAAGAGACCACTAACGGACATAAAACTACTCTTTATGAGATCAAATTAAAATTAGAGAAAAATACAACTTCCATATATACACACCTTCCTCCCAGCAGTTCCTCTATCCACACCTTGTGCACAAATGAATACTAACACAGGAGTTTCTGCCAGCTCTCTACAAAGTCTGAAACAGGGCACATTGCTCCTATCCATTCCCCCCTTTCCTCCAGAATCCTTGGCAACAACACCAACTCTTTGTTTGCTTGGCTAGTTTTTGGTTTTCTTGGATTCTTTTTTTTTTTTTTTTAAACTATTTTGGGTTTTGCTCTGTTTGTTTTGCTTGGGTCCACGTATCCACAGTTTTGTCTTTTCCATTACGTCACACATTTGGCCTCAGAGTACAGAGCATTCTCTGGCTGGCTCTTTCACTGAGCACCATGCTGGAACCCCCCCCCCCCCCCCATTTCTCACAGCCTCATGTCTCATTCAAAAAAAACTGAGCTGCAGTGACAGTTGTTTGTTAACTTAAAAATCTAGACAGGCAGTGGTGGTCTATGCCTTTAATCCCAGCGCTTAGAAGGCAGAGGCAGGCAGACCTCTGTGAGTTCAAGGCCAGCCTCGTCTACAGAGCAAGTTTCAGGACTGGCTCCAAAGAGAAACCCTGGGGGGAGGGGAGGAGACACTAAAATGGATGTGGTGGCTCACCTCTAATCCCAGCACTTGGGAAACTACATCAAGAAGATTGCTGTTTTAGGCCAGCTTGGGTAAAGACCGAGTTCTAGGCCAGTGTGAGCTATAGAGTGAGAGTCTCTCTCCCACAAAAAAAAAAAAAAAAAAAAAAAGAAAAAAAGAAAAAGAAAAGAAAGGCAAACAAAATACCTAATAAACAAGTTTAAAAAAAAAAAGAAAGAAAGAAAGAAAGGAAGGAAGGAAAGTAAAAGGTGAGGCTAGTGAGATGGCTCCTCACTTGGGAAAAGTGCCCAGCACACACGTGAGCCCAGCAGCCTGAGTCTGATAGCCATAACCCACAACAATGGGATGGAGAGAACTGGCGCTCCAACTTTCCCTCCAACCTCCACTATCGCACTGGGACATGCATATGTATGCATACATTATGCTCCTTATTATCCCATAAACCAGGTGAAACGGAACACACCTGTAATTCCATCACTCAAAACGAGACAAGAGAATGAGAACGGCAATCAGTCATTAGTATACATGGCAAATCTGGGGCCAGCCTGTGCTACAATGAGAACCCACGTCACGAAAACACAAATTTTTCTCATTGCCCTATTATCATTCCAATCTTATACATACCCAAGGCCCAAGCAAATAGTGAATATACTTTCTACCCTTTGTCTATTCTAAACATTTTATATAAACAGAAGTATGTCAATGAGTTCTTTCAAAGTCTAACGACTAGCATGTCTCAAGGTCCATCCATGATTTATTATATATCTTCATTTTATTACTTCTTTAAAGATTTATTATTTTATATGTATGGGCATTTTGCCTGCATGTATGTATATGCACCATGTGCCCTCAGATCAGAAAAGGATACTGGATCCCTTGGAAATGGGGTTGTAAGCGATTGTGAGCTTATAACCCACAGTGGTGCTGGGAACTGAACCCAGGACCTATGCAAGAGTAGCACATGCTCTTTCTTAACCACTGAACCATCTCTCCAGCTCCCTATCTACATGTTTCAAACTGCCAACAATAATTCACATAATGAGCCAAGCCACGTTTTGTTTATTCACCAGTTGATGTGTATGTGAGCTGCTGCCACTCTGGGCCTATCACGAATAGCGTTGCTATAAAAACATTTGTGGGGGGCTGGAGAGATGGCTCAGAGGTTAAGAGCACTGACTGCTCTTCCAAAGGTCCTGAGTTCAATTCCCAGCAACCACATGGTGGCTCACAACCATCTGTAATGAGATCTGGTGCCCTCTTCTGGCCTGCAGTCATACATGCTGTATACATAATAAATAAATAAATCTTTAAAAAAAAAAAAAAAACATTTGTGTACACGAGATTCTAAATAAAGGCAAACTACTGCCGGCTACAATCACTATCAGCGTTAGAAAAATAATAGGCGGTGAAGAGGTGAGTGGGGGGGTGCTAGGAAAACCTCAAAGAACTGGAACTGAGGAGGCCAACAACAGCTTAAGTCAGGAGAGGTTTGCACATCCACAGAGAGTATAAAAGCCCCGACAGGACAGCAGCAGCGGAGAGCAAACCTAAAAGCTCCCTTAAATGGAGATGCTGCTCAGAGATGAACAGGTGCTGTTTTTTCAAGAACCCATATGGCAGCTCACAACCACAGCTCCACTTCCAGAGAATCCAACATCCTCCCTCTTCCCACCTCTGAGGCACCAGGAATGCCCATGGTGCACCTACATACAAACAGGCAAACACTCAAACAAATCTTTTGAACAGAAAGAAAGAAAAAAAAAAAAAAAAAAAAAAGCTTCTCTTAAACGGAAAAAGAAACTGTAAAGAGAGAAAAAAAAAAACACTAATAACCAACTCCAAACTGGGCAAGAAAATAGCAGTAGAGTCAAAAAGAAGAAGAAATGCCATTTAAACACTGTTTCCCAAGGGCTGGGGGTGGTGATCAGTTGTACAGTGCTTATTTAGCATGCATGAAGGCCTGGGTTCCTGCCCACAATACAGAAACAGGTACTGGTGGCACATGCCTGTAATCCTAGCACTCAGTAGTAGTACATGAAAGAAAACCAAGAGCTCAAAGTCATCCTCAGTCAGCCTAAGATACACAATGACCTGTCAGGGGGAAAAAAAAAGTTCAACAGGTTGGGGTGGTGCATGCCTTTAATCCCAGTACTTGGGAGGCAGAGGGGCAGAAGCAGGTGGATTTCCAAGTTTAAGGCCAGTCTGGGACAGGGCTACAAAGGGAAACCCTGTCTCAATACATGCACATACACACACAGAGAGAGAGAGAAATGGCCATGATGTAATGCTAGTTTTGGGGAGTAGACCAGCTTGCATTACAGTTGAGTTCCAAGCCAAGCAGCACCAGAGCAGACAACTGTTTCACAAAAGTAAAAGCATCTGGAACAAAAGCTGACAAGGGCCTAGAAATACTTACTTCAACTAAAAAGGCACAAAAGAACAAGCAAATCCACAAGACAGTAAGTATATTGACAGCTGCCTTGAGATTGGAAGGAACCCATAGTGATGCCATTGGGACTGAGTTTCCTTCTCTTTTTGGAGGACAGAAAAATCCCATAATTAGACAGTGGTCAGGACTGAACATCTTATTAACATGTATAAAACTGGACATTTAAAAATGGTGATTTCTTATATGTCAAGTCTACCAACAGCTACCCAAAAAAAAAAAAGGAAGTGAAAACAAATTACAAATGAATGAATATTAGATAGGAAAACTAACTACAAGGTGTTTAAGAACAAAACAAGCCAGTAGTAATTCCCTGGAGGACTCAACAGAGAATGTTACATCCCAGACAGGCAAGGTTCCCTAAGAAAAGCAAAGCTGAAAAACACTGAACTATGACTCAAGAAAGCTTAATTTAGCCTGGTAGTGGCGCACGCTTTTAACTCCAGCACTTGGAAGGCAGAAACAGGTGAGTTTGAGGCCAACCTGGTCTAGAAAGCAAGTTCCAGGACAGCTAGGGCTGTTAAACAGAGAAACCCTGTCTCGAAAAACCAAAAAAAAAAAAAGCTTATTTTAAGGCTGGAGGTATTGGAGATGGCTCCTAAAAATTGCTTGCACACTCCCAAGAACGTAATGCCAATACATATATGTTTTATGGTTTTTGTTTGGTTGGTTTTTTTTTCCAGACAGGGTTTCTCTGTGTAGCTTTGGTGCCTGTCCTGGATCTCATTCTGTAGACCAGGCTGGTCTTGAACTCACAGAGATCCACCTGGCTCTGTCTCCCAAGTGCAGGGGTTACAGGCGTGCGCCGCCGCTGCCACCACCTGGATGTTTTTTGTTTGTTTTAAAAAAAGGGTTTTAAGAACTGCCACATGAGCAAACACAATTCCACTCCTAGGTGCACACCTCGAAAAACTGAAGATACTCAAGCACCTGTGCTCACAAATGCCCACCTCACACCACTTACACACAGGTAAGGGTGGAAATATGTGAATGCACATGAACTGGTGGATAAAGGGTACATGATATAGCCACACAATCCAACACCATTTGCCAGAAGCGACAACAATGTACTGGTACACACTTCCTCATGAATGAACCTCAAAACCATCATGTAAAACACACAGCCATACACATTCATGACTCCACTGCTGTGATGTATATAGAAAATGCAGATGAAATTTGAACCAGAACCAAGAACTGCTTACACGCTCTGGGAATCTTTTGTTGTTGTTGTTTTGTTTTTTTGAGACAGGGTTTCTCTGTGTAGCCCTGGCTGTCCTGAAACTCACTCTGTAGACCAGGCTAGCCTCAAACTCCGAGGATTCTCTTGCCTCTGCCTCCCAAGTGCTGGGATCAAAGGTGTGTGCCACCACCATCTGCACCACCACCACCACCACCACCACCACCACCACCCGGCTCTGGGACTTTATCTTGCAGTGACTGTTTCCATTTCATACAAGTGATGCTTCACAAAACTGCAGGTGCTAAATACCACTAACTGGTCCTTTAAGTGCTTCATTGTTTGGTGTGTACATCCACTTTTTTTTTTTTTTGAATGGGATCTTACATGTCCCAGGCTGGCCTCAATCTCATTTGATGGTACACAATCAAGCAGCTGGCTGACTTAACACCTGGAGATATCACATCTACCCAGACTGATGATTAAATGAAGTGACACCTCCCCTGTTCCTACCACGTGCAGCAGATCCGCCTGTCTTTTTTTTTTTTTTTTTTTTTTTTTACTTTTATTGATTCTTTGTGGATTTCACATCATACATTCCAATCCCACTTATCTCCCCCGCCTGTCTTTGATGGCAGGTTTGTGACAGCAATGTCTCATGGAGACCATGCTGCCTCAAACTATGTAGCTAAGGACGACCTTGAACTATTGCCTTTTAGTGAGTGTTTGGACTCATTTACATTTGTGATGACACACATGTGGAGGCTCTCTCTTTCCACACGTGGATCCTGAGGATTAAACTCGAGTCACAAGGCTTGACAGTAATCGCTATTACTTGTCCAGTCATCTCTCTGGCCTGCTATTGGACTTCTGGTCCTCCAATGTATCAACCTATTATGTGGTGCTGGTATCTGAACCCAGGGTTTCAGGAATGCTAACCAAGCACTCTACCTACTGAGCCACACCTCTAGCATTTACCTCATATTTTTTAAAACTAAAGACAACATTAATTCAGAAGATATACTATAATATTAAAGTAATCTAATCTCATTCATTTCAAAAATAGGTAGTCAACTGAAGACTTAAAAATGAAACCTATAAAATACAGTCTAAAATAGTCTGTGTTCTCACATGTAGATACAATACAATCTACTTTTTGTTTTCCACTGGAAGGGGGGGGGTGGAAAACAACCTGTTTCTTAACAACAAAGCAGCATTCAGGGCTAGAGGGATAGATGGTTCAGCAGTTAAAAGCACTAGCCACTCTTCGAGGACCCAGGTTCAATTCCTAGCACCCACAATGTGGGTCACACTGTCTCTAATTCTACTCCCAGATTCAACAGCCTCTTCTGGCCTCCACGGGAAAAGTGTGTATGTGGTCCACAGACATGCAAGCCAAGCACCCATACACATAAAAATTAACATTTTAAAAATAGCATACAGGCAAATTGGATTCTAAACACACTCACCTACTTAACTCTTATAAACAGCATTTGACTAACAAATGTCTGAAACATACTGGCCTACCCTCAATCTCAGAGTCTCTCACACACACAGATGCACACACATTCACATATTTGGGGGGGGGGGGATAGTGGAGGAGAGGCCCCACACTCTATAAAGACATGCAGGAGAAAAGGGTAAGCAAGAACAAACTTGGACACTGGTCAACAGTAAATACCATCTCAAATTTTTTAAGGGTCACTCAGGCTCACTTTCCCAAACAAGTCATCAGTCTTGCCTGAATTTTACCAATGGATTTAACAGCCAAAAGAACATCTCACTCCCTCATCCAAGCAACATAATCAGGCAAAAATAACACTGAGTGTTTCTGAAACAGCCTTAAATGTCAATTACCCAGAATTCTTGCAGTGTTGTACAAAAAAGGGCTACTGCCCTCAAATGATCCTGAACTACTCAAAAAGAACTATTTTTCATTTGTTCCTTAACTAAATTTATCCTATTTAAGCATTAAAGTATGGTTCGCTAGTGTTCTGAAAACTAGTAATTTGTGTCTAATACATACTTAACTAGTAACTTTCAGGAACATTTAAGTTACCAGAACATTAAGTTACCAGAAAGTTACTAAACTTTCTGTCTCCATTACTAGAACCACCAGATCCAACTGTTACATAAAAACTGGGTCGCAGACAACCTACAATTTTTAACACATTAAGCACCATGACTTCAGTCATCAGTTACACAAAATGGAAGGTCACAGTTCATTTAACATTAAGAATTAATATGGTTACCTATTCATAGTTCCGGATACATCAATATCATTCATAAAACATTCAATGCTCAAAGGGAGGTCTGAAGCATTCGCACTCATCAATTTCTTGAGTTTCTCACACTCTTGAGACAGTCGTAATAAAGCACGGACTTTAGATTTTATGTCTAGCTTGTATTTCTTTCCAAATTCTTCACAGAAGTGATTTACTAACACCTCATCAAATTTTCTGCCTCCCAGTGTTGTATCAAAAGCCGTCGCCAAAACCTTCAGGAGAAAAAAACATAATCCAACAGTTAACCAATTTTAAAGTTTACAATGATGCATACTCTATTTTTTAAATGCCAGAAGTATGTTTATCAAGGCTGAAAATAAGGCTGTAGCACATAATCCTTGTTAATATTACACTATGAAACAGGCAGACCTTTTATCACTGCCCAGCCAGTTGCCCTGACAACGTACTAAAACTTATTTTCTTTCTTTGTGGGGGGAAAAAAAAAAACCAAACAAAAATAAATAGAAATAAAAACACACACATAAAAACACTTTGAAAAGGGTACATGGCTCACTCCACTAATGCAAACCCCATCCAGAGGCTGAGACAAGATGACTGTCATAAGCCTGTGAACTCCAGACCAGTCTCAACTACAAGGTGAGCAAAAAATACTCTCTACTAGGGCTGGAGAGATGGCTCAGGGGGTAAGAGTACTGACTGACCCAGGTTCAATTCCCAGCACCCACATGGCAGCTCACATCTGTCTGTAACTCCAGTTTCAGGGGACCTGACACCCATGGCAAAAACATCAATGCACATAAAATAAAATAAAATATTTAAAAAAAAAAAAAAAACCTCTCTACATTACACATTCTGCGGAAGCTGCAGAAAGGGGAGACCATCTTCAGGCTGCTAATTCCTACCGTGGTAGAAACCACTGTACATCTCCACCATTTCCCACCAATCTGACTCAACAGGAGTTTCACAATCAAGGCCAAACACTTCTAGTCCCAAAACTACTAACAAAACAGTGTCGAGCTAATCAGTTCACTATCAGAAAGCTGCAGAAGTCTAAAGCACAACCATGTTTCTATGTGCCACACTTAAGTATGGCACAGTTGCACTGACAGATCTGTAGAAGAATTTTAAGTATTAGACCCAAAGCAGATCCAGTCAGAGATGACAAGCCAAGCGACAACATTTTTGTGAGGGAACAAAACTGGTAAAACTTTTTTTTTTTTTTTTTGGGGGGGGGGGGGGGGCGTTTTCAAGACAGGGTTTCTCTGTGTAGCTCTGGCTGCCCTGGAACTAACTCTGTAGACCATGCTGGCCTCAAATTCAAGAGATCCGCCTGCCTCTGCTTCCTGAGTGCTGGGATTAAAGGTGTACACCACCACTGCCTGGCTAAAATGTAACCTCTTTAATGAACACTACATGTAAGAAATTTTCTTAATAAGTTTACTGAAAAATTGGACATAAGATTTGAGTACCGCGATTCCAGATTTATTTTCTTCACTACAAAGTAGGCGGAGGATGTAGCTCAGCAGAAGAGCATTTGCTAAGCAAGCCTGAGGCCCTAGGTTCAAATACTCAATCCAAGTTAAGATAAAGCCAGGGGTAAAGGTGCACATCTGCAATCCCAGAAATCTGGGCTGAGACAGAACGCTTGCTGAATTTGTGGCCAGCCTCAGCCCAAGTGAGATCTTGCCTCAAAATCTAATTTATTTTTTTTTAAATATGAAAGTGTCAGATTTTTAGAAATAATTCTATCAGTGGTTTTTTTTTATATTTTAATGTATTTATTTACATATTTATTGGGGAAGCACATATGTATGGAGAGGGTAGTTTTCAAGACTCAGTTCTCTCCTACCCTGTGAGTGCTGGGAATTGAGCTCTGGTCATCAAGCTTGGTAGCAAGCATGCCTTATCTACTCGACCATCTCACCAGTCCTTCTATTTCTCTTTTTTCACTCCACAGTCCTGTCTGGCCTGAGAATTGCTTTGTAGCCCAGACTATTCTTAGTATGATACACCTGCCTTTGTTTCCCAAGGGCTAGGATTACAGTCATAAGCCACCATGGCCAGCTTAAAAATCACATGAACATTGACAATTATATCTGACCCATAATTTGGCTATAAACCTTCTAAATATTCATTTCCCAATAAATGTTTGGTAATTTAAAACAAGTAGAATATAGAGGAGAAAGAAAAATAGAACCAAGTCTATTATTCAAAACAGAGTACAATAAGCATACCCTCCAAAACTACCAAATATTTCTTTCACATCAGTCCCTCCTACCACACCCATGGGACGGGGGACAGGGGACGGGGGGATTTAAACCTTGGCACCAAAACCTTGACACACAACTCCAGTAACTAACCAGTTACCTAAGTAACCTAGCCAGAGGGACAGCTAGCCTTCTACTTACTGTACAGCTCCTCAAAGGAACCAGTCATTCACGCCGTGGTAATGCTTGCCTTTCAACAGTTCTGTCTACAGCAGTGCTTCAGAAACCCAGACTAGTTAAGCATCATTCTAGTCTAGAGTTCTTTAGCATACAAAATCTGGTTCAACATCTTCTTTCTAGAACTCTCCAAATCTCAAGAGCACCTTCCACATCCTTTCAATCCCTCAATTCACTAAGAGAAGAGATAAGAAATGCTCTGAAGAAGCCCACCAGGATGCGCTGCTTCCCACAGAGTACAAGTGGGAAAGCCATGACTACAGAACTTAGGAACCTCGGCTCAAGGCTCATGCTCCTTACTTCTACCGCATCGACTCTAGGTACAACTTGTTTGGGCCCACAACCTCCACTCCCACTATAATACCTCGTTCCAGCTCAGGTGGCTTCATAACAAGCTTCCATTGATGACAAAAAAGCTGTAACTAATTTGTCACTCAAAAATTTGTAATAGTGGCCTGGAGAGATGGCTCAGAGGTTAAGAGCACTGACTGCTCTTCCAGAGGTCCTGAGTTCAATTCCCAGCACCCACATGATGGCTCACAACCATCTGTAATGAGATCTGGCGCCCTCTTCTGTGTACATAATAAATAAATCTTAAAAAAAAAAAATTTGTAATAGTTATATTTAATTAATTAATGTAACAGTAATTTTCAGTCCTCTGGAAAGATACTTACTTTCAGTTTTCCTCTATTAAATGCACACACAGAAACTTGATAGGCAGAATGTCCCATGTCTACAAAAACTACATTTCTTGGTTTCTCCTCTAAGGCAGGAAGATCTTGTTTATAGATTCCATATGCAAGGGCAACTACACAAGAAGAAGGAAAAGAAAATTCAACATAGTATCTCCTAAGTGCGAAAATTCATGTAAGCAATTACAGGTTTCTATCTCAGAAACCAGCTACACTGTGTACTGTGTTGGAGACAGAATCAAATTCTTTATAAGCACTGCATAATTAATTCATGTAGAACATTAACATCACAGCATTCAATGTTAACCAGCTTCAATATTTAACAAGTCCAAGAGTAGGCGTTAACAACAGTCATCTGCAGCTGTTTCATTCATTAATCCCTCTTAACTGCACTTGTTTCATTCATTAATGCCTCTTACCTGCAGTTGTTTCATTCATTAACCGCAGGCAATTGAGACCAGCAATCTGTGTGGCATCCATCACTGACCGGCGTTCTGCATCAGTATAGAAACAAGGAACCTACAATAGAAACCACTCTCTTTACAAAGGCCTGCACAAAGCTGGTCCTTGCCTGGCATCCAGAAACTAGATTAATAAATAATTCCCTCAGGCTAATTGTGGAGGTGCCTATCTGTAACGCCAGCACTCAGGAGGCTCTGAAGCCAACATGTTTAAAGCTAACATGAGCTAAACAGACCCTGCCTCAAAAAATAATTTAAAAGTAAATTGATGGAATTTTTTCCCCTTTACCAATTAAAAAATAGCTGACTGTACTAAATTACTTATACAAGCAACAAAGTTTGTGCTGACTACCTGCTTTCCTGAAGTCCAGAATGATGTGCATGCTGGGTAGGATACTTGTGGGACCAAACCCAAAATAACAAACAGTGAACTTCTAGACTCAGGCCACATTTTCTGGATGGAGAATGTGCCACACATGTTCTTACACCTTATGCTGAAAGAATGAAGTGCACCTGTGCCTCATTTCTTCCACAAGCTGCTTCATCACCTTCTCCCTCTGTCTACTGCAGCAGAATCCTCCCAGCACATCACTCAAACTCAGTGAGGCCTTAAAGACTTTTAAGCAAGACTCAGAAAACCGTATTTTAAAACCCAACCCCCTCAAAATGGGGGGAAAAAAAGTCATTTAGACATCTCACTATTTCATATAAATGTCATTTCAGCATTACTCAAAGGAAGGGGCATTAGACAAAGGAAAGAGATCAAGTCTAGAAGACCAACAGAGAGCTTAGGAATAGTAGAAAGAACATGATACAGTAACCCATGCCTCAGTCACTAAGCCAGTGGTTCTCAACCTTCCTAATGCTGTGACCCTTTAATACAATTCTTCATGCTGTGCTGAACCCCAACCGTAAAATGATTTTCACTGCTACTTCATAACTGTAATTGACCCACAGGCTGAAAAACCACGACACTATAAGCAATCAAGCACTTCACCTGGGCTCCTGGCAGCCTTTCTATTCTTCCAATCCCCAAAATGTGAAACACAACTACTATCCAATTTGCTAGATAACCAAGGAAGCTGCAGTGAAAAGGGCACCCAAGAGCCTTGCTTTGCCATTAAGAAAAAAAAAAAAAAAAAAAAAAAACTGTGAGGACAAAATGGCCAAAGAGCTAAAACATCAGTGTGGTTTTAGGTCAACTTGATACACGTAAAGTCATCTGAGAGAAGGGAGCCTCAACTAAGAAAATGCTTCCATTCGATGGGAGCTGTAGGCAAGCCTGCAAGGCATTTTCTTTATTAATGACTGACGGGAAGGATCTAGTCCATTGTGGCTGGTGGTCCAGGACTCTATAACAAAAGAGGCAGTACAAGTCATGAGGAGCAAGCCGGTAAGCAGCTCTTCTGTGGCCTCTGCAATCAGCTCCCATCTTCAGGTTCCTGCCCTGTTTTGACCTCCTGTCCTGATTTCCTCCGATGATCAAAAGTAATGTGGAAGCAAAAGCCAAATAAGCCCTATCCTCCAAGTTGCTTTTGATCATGGTATTTCATCACAGCAACAGTAACCTAACTAGGACAATGAGATAAAAATGGCAGAATGAGGGCACTACATGGCAAAGACAATATGGACACCCACACTTCAACAGCCTCTAGACCCACCACACAATACATATCAGACTACTACAAGTAGCCAGACTCCCATCTAAACAAGGACACACAGAAGACAAGTGTTTTTAGTACTAGATACAGGCAGGAGGGGAAAAAAATGGAGGCAGACATTTACATCTAACATTCAACTCATTTATTAATAAAGTAGCTATCCTGTCCCTAGGCACTACACTGGGTGCTGAAAAAAAAATCTAGGGAAAAGTGGGTTTGAAAGAGACAAGATTTAAATAGGTACAACAGAGCCCTAAAGTGGCTCAGATTGGGTGAGTGATTAGGGTGATGATCTCTGTCCTTTTAGCCAGGCAGGCTGGACCATGCCTGGAATTCCAGTAGAAACAGGAGGCACAGGGAGGAGAATGGCAACCAAGTCCAAGACCAGCCTGGTGTACAAAGCAAACTCCCAGGCCAGCCCAGACTACACTGTGAGATCCTGTTTCCAAAAACAGAAAAAAGAAAACGAAGCCTGGGTTTCTGGGCATGGTGTTACTGCAATCCCAACAACACATGGGAGAGACAAATCATGAACATTTAGTTACTGGGGCAGCCTGGGCTACACAACAAGACCCAGGCTCAAAAACAGTAACTTCTCAAAATTACCACTACAACCCAACACAGTAACAATTTTTACTTGCAATTAACAGCTTTCTTCTCCCTGCTTAAGGCAGGTTCCTAAAACCACAGAGCCATACTCACTGAAACAACACAGTCTACCACAGGCTTCTTAAGAACACTTTCTGCTGTCTCCTTCAGTTTGGACAAAAGCATAGCAGTCACTTGCTCAGTGGTAAAGTTCCGCTCTTCTTCCATATATGTAACCTGCAAGAAGACAAAGGGATCCATTTTAGTCCACTGTATGTCCTAATCATTGGAACAGTGCCTCAAGGAGACCGGAGAATGCTATCTTTACCAAGAGTATTACCTTTTGCTTGGATTACCAAGAGTATCACTTTTGCTTAACTTACTTTTCAAACCTGATACTTTGTGAAAGACAACCACAACCTAAAGCAAACCTTGAGGCAATTATCTCAGCCAGAAGCAAATCATCCTGCCCTGCCATAAAAGACTGCTGGTAGAAGGTGCCTTGTCAGCTGGCCTATCAGATGGACTAGAGAATGTTGTGGTGGCATTTGCTCTACCCCTGACCTTGGGCTATCGGCTGGAAGGAGGCAGTGCTTAGTGCTTCTTGCTGTTGTAAGGAAACGGAGAAGGGTCACAGGGTCATGTTTTGTTTTGTTTTTTTTATCCTGGCATGACCAGTGTTGTGGGATGTCTTTCTGTACGCTGTGAGTATGTGTTGCTCTGATTGGTTGATAAATAAAGCTGTTTGACAATAAGGTTAGGCGGGACATTCGAACTGAAGAGAAGAAAGGGTGAGGGGAGATGCCAGCCTGCCGCCCAAGGAGTAACAAGATGTCAGCAGACCAGTAAAGCCACGGTCACGTGGTAACATATAGATTAATAGAAATGGATAGAGTTAAGTTATACGAGCTAGCTAGCAAGAAGCCATGGGCCATACAGTTTGTAATTAATATTAAGCCTCTGAGTGATTATTTTATAAGTGGTTGCAGGACTGCCAGGGCCAAGTGGGACTGGAGAAATTTCCAGCTACAGTGATTCTATGAATTATTCATCTCTCCAACTAGGACACAAATGGTTTTAGGATCATTAGGCTCCAGAACCTACATAGCCACAATAAATGCTTGCTGGGATAAAGAATAAATGTTGACCAAGTCTCAGGAAACATTTGATGATAAAGCCCTGCCCTGGATAAAGTCTGCAACCCTTCAGAGAACAGCATTGTGAACGAATGTTCAAGCATTACAGGATAACCCCCCCATACCCCTACCCCCTCCCCTCCACCCCCGAAGCTGAGCCCCACCCCGCAGTTCACATTCAAAACAGGCCCCTCTCAACTTGGAGAGGCGCTTGTCTGAGCAACCATAACCTCGCTTCCCTCCACTTCAGTGCAGCAGCTGACACTTGGTCACTTTACTACATCATGGCAGAGACAGGGACAGACCTCACTGAGCCCCTTTGTAACCTGCGCCACCTGCTGACTTTCCCCTTGGCTCTTGGTCAGTTCCTATGCTTTGTGTATACATGAACCAGGTCCCCCAGGTCGTCTTCCTCCTTTCTCCACCATACCTGTCCTGCTTCTTGACTTTAACAAGTCCCCCTTTCCTCACTTCTGCTGCATTCCAGCCCATCCATCAGTAAGTCATTCAAACTCTACTGAGACTACTGCCACAGGTACCTTACATAAGCCTAGTAATCATTTTTAAATTACATTTATTTATTTGGGAAGGGTGGGTACATGCCACAACATGTATAAGAGTCACTCAGAGGACAACTTTCAGGATTTAGTTCATAAACACTGTTCAGTCTTGATGACAGCCCTTTTACCCACTGAACCACATGGTGATTAATTATTCTTTTAGAGAACCTTTCTCTCCTAATCTGAATTCTCTGCTACAGTGCCAGACCATACTGTTCTCACATTTCTCACTATCTGATGGATGTTTTGTCTGTTTTATGGTTACTAGGATGGAATCTAGACCTCATAAATTGGCCTACTACTGAGCTATACTCCCACACCTTTGAGTCTCAGTAAGAATCTCATCATCAACTGGTGTGCTCTCAAATACCACACCTAGCTGAGGATGGTGGCTAACACCTGTAATCCCAGCACTCAAGAGGCCAAGGCAGGTGAATTCAAGGCCAGCCTAGGCTACAGAATAAGATCTTGTCTCAACAAACAAAAACATAACATCAAATACCACCTCTAAAGCTCCCTTGCCTAGATTCCTTTTACACTCTAACTGTAGGAGATGCAGGTAGGTTCCCCAGACCACATCCCAACCTCCTAAGTGTTGTGACAGTCACTACTGCTCCAAAGATTCTTCCGTACATGTTCCAAAGACAAACATCAAATTCACTCTTCCCTAAATCATCTCTGCAGCTTCAGACCTACTGCCATGACTACAGCCATGCACCTGGCTAAAGACTTTAAAGTTATTCTTTGGCCTGCTCTTCCACAAGTCTTCTCTAACATCACCTTTGGAAACCAAGGTGAACACCACAAACCAAGTTAATATCACTCCCCTGGCCTCCAATGCAGAGAACACCATCATCAATAGCTCCCAAACCATCATAATCAAAGACCGCCAGCTTTTATCAGCAAGAAATATTCTTAAACATTTTCATTAAAGGGTTTGGAGAGATAGCTCAGTGATTAAAGAGTATTGGCTGCTCTTCCAGAGGACAGGAGTTCAATTCCCAGTACCCACACATGAGTGCTGGGTTCAAAACTATCTGCAATTCCAGTCCCAAGGGATCCAGCACCCTCTTTTGGACTCTGAGACCACCAGGTACATTCACAGTGCAGGCAAAATGCTCATATATATAAGATTAAAAATAAAGGTTTAAAAACAATATTTCATTACAGCTTTATCAAAAGGACACACACTGAGCTGATGAAATGCTGTCTCTTGACAATTATCTGCAGAACCTTACCTTTATGCCCGTTAATCCAGTGGGCAACTGCACAACATCATACGCAAGATTAGCTTTTTCTGCCTCCACAAATGGATCAGAGAATGCACGCCCATGAAATCTTTTAAAGCCTTGAACTGTGTTCTTGGCATTGGAAATAACCTAAAAGAGAGAACAGCATAGAAAGGCTATTCAGTTTTCAATTTCCAACAGTCTCAGATTAGTTAGAAACCTTTTAATTCACAAAATTTCCTTCTAGAGCCAGGCACAGTGGTATGTAACTGCAATCCCAACATTCATGAGGCAAGAACAACAACAACAAAAAGGAACAAAACAAACAACAACCCACTCCAGGCCAACCAGGGCTACATAGTGAGATACTCTCTTCAGAGCAACAACACACATGCACACAAACACATGCCACTCGCCAAAAGGCTTCTAGGGTATGCTTTGCCCTCTGCTGCCTAGCCTACACTCATTCTCAAGAGTAATTTCCCGGGAGCTGGAGAGATGGCTCAGTGGTTAAGAGCACTGACTGTTCTTCCAGAGGTCCTGAGTTCAATTCCCAGCAACCACATGGTGGCTCACAACCATCTGTAATGAGATCTGGTGCCCTCTTCTGGCCTGCAGGGATACATGCAGGCAGAACACTGTATATATGATAAATAAATCTTTAAAAAAAAAAAAAAAAGAGTAATTTCCCAGGGACTGGAGCGATGGCTCGGCGATTAAGAGCATTAGATGCTTTTCCAGAGGACCCAGGTTCAATTGCCAACACCCATACAGCAGCTCACAACTGTCTGTAACTTCAGTTCCAGGGAATCTGACATCTTTACATCAATGCACATAAAATAAATTTTTAAAAAAGAGTACCTTCTCTGTCCTATAATAAATACATACATAAATAAATAAAGATAAATAGATAAATAGATGAATAAATAAATAATGAACTGTCCTATATCCATTTCTAACCATGTATCCCTGGTAAAACTCTTTGCCCTGGAACACAAACACAGATGGGTTACTTCACTAACCCATCTGTCTTTCTGTAACAATCTTATAAATGCTCAAATGCAAAAAAGAGGTTTATAAGATGGGGGAGGGTGCCACCATCGCCCACCTTTAATTTGGGAGACAGAGGCAGGAGGATCTCAGAGTTCAAGGTCAGCCTGGTCTACAGAGATAGTTCCAGGACTACTCAGAGAAACCCTGTCTCAAAAAACTAAGAAGATGTGGGGAAAAGGTATCCTTCTAAGTTTCAATTTCCTCTAGACATTCAACTTTTCTAAATCAGGTAAAATGAGAAAAAGGGACTTACATGAGTCTCAAGAGGCAGAGCTGAAAAACATCTAGCACGTTTTTTCCTCTTCATCAAGTCAGGCCACTGCACTTACCAAAATATTTCCTGTTCCTAAACTTTTAATATTTACAGAAAGTGACTATCAGTTTCTAATACTGCTCATAGTGTACACTTCATTCTTTCCAGAACAAATTCATTAATACTTTTTAATTCATAAATTCTCCTTAAACAGCCTTACCACAGGGCTGGAGATCTAGGAGGTCAAACCCATACCTGGCATGTACACAACTCTGAATTCATGTGACCACGCAAACACAGCCCCATCAATTTTACCAGAGTACACATATAGGACAGATACTATTTGGCAGAGTATTGTAACAGGTATCTTGTAACAGGACAGTGAAATTATGTTATGTCCAAGTACTAAAGTACTATATAAGCGTAACACTTTTTAAGTGAAAACACAATCATCTGTGTAGTATGAGCTCACTTAGAGGAAAGAAACACTTAGATGCTTATCAAGAACAAAAGATTACTCATTTAAACAGTAACAATGAGGTTGGGTACACAGGTCAGTGGAAGAGTGTGTGTACGGCATGCACAAGGTCCTAGGTTTTAATCCAAAGAAAGATAATAACAGTTGTTTCTCTACATAATGGTTGAACAGGTGACTTCCACATTCCCTATACTTTTTCTAGATCCATTTTCTAATTCCTCTAGAATAGACGGTAACTAACAGAGAACACTGGTGGACATTTTAAGTTCTGGGATGAATGTGTGCTTCTACTCACAGCACAAGATGTAAGGAGCCTGCACAGACAAGAAAAGCTCTCTACACAACTTCTCTCCATCTAGGCCAAACCAGTAAGGCCTCCAAAGTAAGACCTGGCCTCAAACAGAAACTCAGTATATCACAATCAACAGTCAGCATAAAACCAAGCAGTCAGTGTAATACAGTAACTATATTCAGTAGGGAAAGCAGTTTCAAAAAAACTCATTGATGTTTATAAAACCATTTGAAAGTAAACATAAATTTGCTATCAATCAAATGTCTCCAAAATTATTTAGAACACTCTACAAATAAGACTATGAAACATTCAACTTAAGTAAAAACCAACTAACAAAGCACCACTTTTCTTTGAGATAGGGTCTCTCATTTACCCCAGGCTGGCCTTAAACTTGCTATATAGTCAATGATAACCACAAGGTGCTAGTTCTCCTGCCTCCATGTACTGTCTGGTTTTATATCAATTTAACACAAGCTAGAGTCTTCAAGGAGGAAGGAGCCTCAATTGAGAACATGCCTCCATAAGATCCAGGTGTAGGGCATTTTCTTAATTACTGATCAATGGGGGAGGGCCCAGCCCATTGTAGGTGGTGCCATACCTGGCTGGTTGTCTTGAGTTCTGTAAGAAAGCAGTCTGAACAAGCTATGTAGAATAAGCCAGTAAGTAGCATCCCTCCATGGCCTGTGCATCAGCTCCTGCCTCCAGGTTCCTGCCCTGCTTGAGTGCCTGTCCTGACTTCTTTTGGCAATGAACAGCGATATAGAAGTGTAAGCCAAATAAACCATTTGCTTTTTGATCATGGTGTTTACAAAGACTCCACCACCCAAGTGCTGGGATTATAAAACAAACTACATCTGTTTTATGTAGTGCTAGGTAGGGAATGAACCCAGGCCTCAAGCACACTACCAACTGAGCTCCATCACCAGCCAAGAAACTGTTCTCTTTATTTTTGTGTATACATAAAGTCAGTATCTTTCCACCTTACTTTCTGAGAAGCACTTAGAATCACTCAGCCATCTCCCCAGCCCTATCAGCAGCATCTTAGGCTCACTTTAGGTTCTGCATGGTCCAAAAAGCTATTCATGCATTTGTTGCTCCAGACTGAACTGTAACAAGGTCAAACATGCAAACTCCTTAGCTCAACAGATACCTAAGACATTCATTCAGGTAACAGATTTTTGGGGCTTTTGTTGCTCTGGTTACTCAGAAACAAGCAAATATATCAAGATCCTGGATGAGAAAGAACATGGCAAGTCTTTAATATGCCCCTTCCGATATAGTGTCCTTTCTTGTGGAACCTGATTAACAATAACCTTAACCTTATACATGATGAATATGAAAGGCCCAGCAGAATAGACTTCAAAAGGCATTTCAAACACCAAAGGTTAATAACCCCTTGCTTTAAAAAGATCTGCGTAGATTGAGTGTGCTAGCACACAGCACATGGGAAGCTGAAGCAGGAAGAGCTTGAGTTCAAGGCCAGCCTCAGCTACAAATTGAGTTCTACAGGAATCTGGGACATATAGGAAGACCCTACCTCAAAAAGAAAAAAAAAAAAATCCAGGTAATAACAAATATTAGCAATTTACATCAAACATTACATGCAAGTGTCATTTCCCACAAGTACTTGAAAAAAGGGCTCTAGTGCTGAGTGAAGAGAAGGACAAATCCAGAGAACTAAGTCATTTCAGGAGGGAAGAGGGACACTGTACCTGGCTCTTAGCTGCTGCTCCAACTGAACGATTCTTAGGACCAAAAGAAACACAAGCCCTAGAAGACAAAACCAACACTTAGGAATCAGACTTTAGTATAATACATCTGAAACCCCAGCAGGCAATATTTCTGAGGATCAGCTAAAAAGCCATGTGTTTCTTGAATTTTTAAAATTAAAATATAATTACATCACTCCTCCTTCTCCTTCCAATCCTTCCCATGTCCTCCCACTCCCCTTAAACCTGTGGTCTCTTTTTAATTATTACTGTTACACACACACACAAATACAACCTGCTGAGTCCTGATAGTGTTGCTGATATGATTTCAAGTGTAGGCCATCTATTTAAACAGCACATGACATGTCTATGATTTTGACATTTCTATTGCATAAAAACTGTCCACGAAATGGACTGAATCTTGTCATTTACAGGCTGGAGCACAGGTCTGATTTCATAACTCCATGTCTAAAATACTAAAGAGAGGTAGATGGGACAAGATCACCCTAACCTTCCACATCTCATGTTCAAATTCCAATACAAAGCAATGTATTCCCATATCACTATCAATCAAAGTCTTATTTTTAACACAGCTCAATTTCAAAATGAATACAGTCTACAAAAACTTAAAAACAACTCGAGGCTGGAGAGAGCTCAGTGGTTAAAAGCATTTCCTGTTCTTCCAGAGGACAGGAGTTCCGATCCCAGTATACACATTATGGTTCACAACCACCTGTAACTCTGTTGCCCTTTTCTGACCCCAGAAGGTACCAGGTATGCAAGTGATGCAGAGACATATATGCAGACATAACACTCGCATATCTAAAATAAAAATAAACAACTCTGTCCTACTCGTGTCAACAAAAAATAATTTACTTAGAACTAGCTTCCAGACTCAGGATACTGCCAAGAACTTCATCTCCACCTCTGAAAACTTTTTCAAATCATTGCACACATACTTGATTGAGCGACTTGCTTTTTTAAAAAAAAAATATTTTTATGATTTACTTATGTGTATACGTGTAAGTCTGCGTATTGGTGAGAACAGAGGGCATCAGATCCCCTAAAGCTGGAATGACAGGCATGTGAGCTGCCAGGTATGGGTGCTGGGAATTTAAAGAACAGTATGTGCTCTTAACCACTGGGCCATCACTCCAACCCCCTTTGCTGCTGCTTTTAAACACCCAAAGCAGAAACCTGCTTGTAGGCTTCAAAGAAAACACTCTATTTATGCTTAAAAAGTAGGCTGCTAAGGAGTTGATGCTTTTGCTATCTAGACTCCTGTTTTGTAACCTAACACCCCTAGAACCAGGTCATATTCTCTTTATGCTCATGTATCACTTCCCTTTCCAGTAACTGGCTTTCTCTTCTTCCTACTTTGGTAACAGTGACTTTACTGGTTGCTTGCTTTGTGTATTATATCATTTGCCCTTAGAAGTACCCTATCTTACACCATTTATCCCAAAGAAAAAGAGTGTGAAATAATCATTAGTAAGTTGATTCATCTAGGGTCTGAAAGTGATGAACTCAGAACTCTAGATCATGTCTCTGTAATTCACACTCCAGCTTTAACCTTCTCTATCCTACAGAAAACACTGACTTTTATCTTCCAATTCAGCAGAGTAAGAATAAGAGTCCTGGAGGGGCCACCAAGCATGACAACCTGAGTTTAATCTCCAGGACCCAAAAGGTAGAAGAGAACTGATTGCCACAAGATGTCCTCTGACCACTGCATGCACACACAATAAACACATTTAAAAAATTCGGGAGGGGGGGTTTTCTCAGCGTAGCCTAGGCTATCCTGGAATTCAATTTGTAGACCAGGCTGGCCTCAAACTCAAGAGATCCACCTCCCTCTGCTGGGATTGAAGGCGTGCACCAACACCCAGCTGTATTAAAATGTTTAAGTTACATTAAAAGCGGGAGAGGGAAGTTGTTTTTTCCTTTTGAGGGGCCCGCCCAACTCCTAAATAAATCACATATGGAGGCTTTAAATGCCCAGCCTTAGCTTGGCTTGTTTTTTTGCCAGCTTTTCTTAATGTTAAATTAACCTGTCTTTTGTGCCTGGGCTTTTATTTCTTTATTTTTGTATACCTTTCTTTTTTACTCCGTTGCTGGTTGTGTAGCTGGGTGGCTGGCCCGATATTCTCCTCCTTCTCTTGCCCCTAGATCTCTCCTCGCCCATATTTCTCTTTCTATTAATTCTTTCTGCCTGCCAGCCTCGCCTATACTTTCTCCTGCCTTGCTATTGGCCGTTCAGCTCTTTATTAGACCATCAGGTTTTAGACAGACACAGTAACACAGCTTCACAGAGTTAAACAAATGGAACATAAACAAAAGTACCACACCTTAAAATAATATTCCCCAACAGGAGGCTGGAGAGAATACTAGGCCTCTCTGAGCAACTAAGAACCCTGTAAGCCCGTCTTCAAAAGATGCAGGCCTCTATGCACTATACTGTCCCATACACAGACTGAGAGCTCATGAACTTCTCTGAATCAGAGTTCTTTGTTTAGGCCTAGATAGAAGCAGTACTTTAAAAAAAAAAAAAAACAGGTGACAAGCTCAAAAATAGCTACCAGTGACCAATAAACAGATAGATAAAAATTAGGTGCCAGTTAAATGGTGCTAATCACAGGCCAAACTGCCCTTAAAAAAACAGTCCACACAATCTTACCCCAGTAATCACACTCCAAAAAAA
>CABHPP010114103.1:8038-27183 GCA_902168425.1 Peromyscus attwateri
ACCCCTGCTGGCCTTGAACTCAGATCCTTCTGTTTCTGCCTCCTGAGTGCTGGGATTAAAGGCCTGTGACATTGCCTGGGCTGCATAGCAAGACTGTATGTCAAAAAAAAAAAAAAAAAAAAAAAGGGAGGAGGGCCAGAGGAATAGCTCAGCGGGTAAGAGCACTGGCTGCTCTTGCAGAGGGATTGAATTTGATTCCCAGTGCCAACATGGCAGCTCACAACTATCTGAAACTCTAGTTTCAGGGAAACTACACAGAGAAACCCTGTCTAGGAACCCCCCCCCCAAAAAAAGAGAATAATTTAGTTCTTTTTATGAAGTAATCCGACACACACAGACAACATTTAAATGCATACATGTAATTTTCCTGTGATCTTTTTTCCCCATAAATTTCCTGTCCCTGGCCTTTAAGGATGTTGCATATATATGGCACACAGGTGTATATGCAGGCAAAACACCCATACACATTAAATAAAAATCTTTAATTTTTTTTTTTTAAAGGAGAAATCACAACTGTAATCCCAGCATTTAGGAAACAAAGGCAGGTGGATCTCTGTGAGTTCAAAACCAGCCTGGTCTGTGTAATGAGTTCCTGAACAGCCAGGGCTATGTAGAGAGACCCTGTCTTAAAAATAAATAAACAAACAAACTAGTGTGCATCTGGAGGAGGATCTTTTGGCAAATTAAAGCTTCTTAGGGTCCTCAAGCAAATCTCACTTCCAAGGGAATTGCTGAGACTTTGGAAGTGAGCGTCCCCTGGTGGTCATAGTCAAATCCTGGTAACTGTATTTAGGCTAGATCATTCATAAATTCATTCATTCAGTTAGTTATTGGGTGGCTAGTATATGCTATACTAGATGTAGAAGACATTGTCCTCAGTCAGGGTGGAATTCACAGTTTAGCCAGGAGAAAGTGTTTAAGAAGCACTAAGACAGCAATAGATGGTTTCATTGGCTGTTCCATTCCTAACTCAAACATTTGCTCCTTACAAGAGACAGCGGCAGAGAAACTGCAAGAAATGCATGACCCCCACACCTGTAACCCTGCACTTGGGAGCATCTAGATCTCATAGTGAGCATGAGGCCAGCTGGGCTACGTGAGACTGTCTCAAATAAAACCAAGCAAATCCCAACAAATGCATACGCCTCTTCTCTCTACCCACTATGTAGAGATAGCTGAAGGTAGCTGCTGTTGAAGAGTTTGGCATGCATCCTTTTGAATGTTTTGATAGGGTGCTTTTAAATCTCAGCGTTGGTAAGTGGCCATTGCATTTACTTATGCACTGATTTTTATCAAGAGAAGAGGGACTGAAGAGATGGCTCAATGGCTGAGTACTTACTGAGTGCAATTCCCAGTACCGAATCAGGACACCTCTGACCTGCACTCATGTGCTCATACCCACACATACACATAATTAAAAATAAAAACTTGGGGTGCCTTTAATCCCAGAACCTGGAAGGCAGGGGCAGGCAGATCTCTTAGAGTTTGAGGCCAGCCTGGTCTACATAGTGAGTTCCAGGACAACCAGAGCTACATAGCAAAACCCTGTCTCAAAAAAACAAAACAAAATGTAGTCGGGCATGGTGGGATTAAAGGCCTGAGCCACAATGTGCCACCACACCCAACTCTGAGATACTTTGTGATGAACATGCCTTATCGTTAAACTGTGCTCCAGACACATAACTATTATGCAGAAATTAAGTTGAAAAATAATTTAATGCTTCCTTGTGTTAAGTTCCACTCTGGCACAGATGAAATGAAATATATTGTGTCTCCGGAGTTGACGGAAAAATGTCTTTATTACTCCGGCTCTGATAGAGCACTGCACACCACACATCTGCTCTATTCTCTGAGGGAACACATTTCCCTTTCAGACAAGCGCCTTGTTAACTTTGAGAAGACAATTTGTGGCACATGCCAGTCATCCCAGCACTCCAGAGACAGGAGCCAGAGGGTCACTGCAAGTCTGCAGGCAATCTGGTCTACACAGTGAGTTCTAGGCCAGCTAAGAGCTGCATAGTGACACCCTCTTTCACCCACTACCCTCCACAAAACAAAAACAGCAACGATTGGAGTGGAATGTTGTGGCACACATATGATCCCAGCACTTAGGAGGTGGAGGCAGGAGGATCATTACAGCTCAAGATCATCCTTGGTGGTATAATTTGTTGTAGAGTAGCCTGGGCTACATGAGACTGTCTCAAACAAACCAAAAGAAGAGCTGGGTATGCAGTACAGTTGGAAGAAGGCTTGCCTAGCATGCACAAAGCCCCGAGTCAGCTTGCCAACCATGTAAATCAGGTATAGCGGTGCTCCCCTGTAATCCTAGAACTCAAGAAGATCAGAAGTTCGAGGTCATCCTTAGCCATATAGGAAGTTCAAGGCTGGCCTGAAACACACGAGGCCTTCTTCCAAAAACAAGAAATGGGGTGGGGTCCTGAAGAGATGGCTCAGCAGACAGAGCACTGGTTGATCTTCCAGAGGACCTAGGTTCAACTCCCAGCATCCATATGGTGGCTCACAACCATCTCTAGCTCCAGTTCTAAAGATCCAATGCCCTCTTCTGACTTCAGCCAACACTAGGTACACATGGGGCACACAGGTATACATGCAGGTAAAACACCCACACACATAAAACAAAATAATATCAATAAAACAATTTGAAGTTGGCTAGTGAGATAGCTTGGCGAATAAAATAAAAAGAGCCAAAAAGGAAAATTTGTCGGATTTATCAGTTTTTTCTATGACCTTTAGCATGGTTTGTTTTGTTTTGTTTTGTTTTACCCTGTATAAAACCCCTGCAACTGACTACAGCTAGTTTCTGCTCCTGGATCTGAAGCTTTGCCATAAAATTCAGAAAAAAAATCATTTACATTTATGGACTTTAGGTAGAGGGTGTAGCTCAGTGGGAGGGCACTTACCTAGCATATATGAAGCCCTAAATTCCATCCCTGGCACCCCACCCTAAACACATATGCCAAATATATACTCCATACTTTGTATACTTTTGTTATTGATGGTGTTTTTATTCTTTTATGTATTATATGCTTTCTTAAAAAGGCTTACATGTTTTCAATTATGTGTGTGTTGCATCTGTGTATGGGAATGTGCATGTCTGCTGGTGCCCTTAGTGATCAGAGGCATCGGTTGCTCCTGGAGTTACAGGTGGTTGTGAGCCACGGGACGTGAGTGCTGTGAACTAACTCAGGTTCTCTGCAAAAGCAATGTAACTCTTAACCTCTGAGGTAGCTTCTTAAACCAACTGTATTCTTGTTTAAGGACTATTTTTGTTACGTTTATGTGTGTACGAATGTTATGGCACACATGTGGAGGTCAGAAGACAAATCATGGGAATTGGTTTTCTCCTTCCACCATGTGGACCCTGAGGATCAAACTCAGGTCATCAGGCTTGGCAGCAAGTGCCTTTGCTTGCTAAATTAATCTCACCAGCCGAACCTTTATTACCCGTTGTAACACATAGTTCAGAACAGAAAGCTAGGTCCCTTATTCTTTAAGACATACAGTATGGAGAGAGAGAGTGTGTTGAGTGCTCTGGAGGAATCATGAAAGCAGTCTTCTAACGGAAGAAGAGCTGCTGTCCGGCAGTGACAAAGCAGGACAGCAGCTGCCAGTTTCCTGGGTGGATACCCAGCTGGTGATATCATGAGGCGAGTGCCTCATCAAGGCTGCAATCTCCTCTGCCCCTCATCTGACAGTACACAGTTCTCTTTTGGATACAGTTGCTGGACTCTGGCAAATCCTCATCAGCTGACCATTCTCTCTGAGGACGAGACTTAAGATGGAAACAGCATTTGGGGATTCTGGGGGACTTTGTTACAATGTTTTCACAATCTAACCTCCACCACCTTTAAGAGAACCGAATCTTCCATTTCCCCTGCAAGTTGCTCCTCTCCACCCTCTAAGGGCCAGGCCTGACGTCATTGCCAGGACGTATTCTAGAGCAGGGCTGGAGAGAACAGTCATTCTTTCTGTCCTTAAACCCAACTGTGGGCACACACAGCCTTGGGATTAATACTGACCTTCCCCAGCTCCCACCAAGCCTAACCTTGGTCTTCCTACAATTCAGCAACTGAAATGAGTGACATATTTCATTATAAGAATCTTTTTGTTTGTTTGTTTTTCGAGACACAGAGGTTTCTCTGTGCAGTCCTGGAACTCACACTGTAGACCAGGTTGGCCTTGATCTCAGAGATCTGCCTGCCTCTGCCTGCCTCTGCCTCCCGAGTGCTGGGATTAAAGGTGTGCGCCACTACACCTGGCGACTATAATCTTAAAACAAGAACCTATGTTCAGAACAGGTCATTTAGTGTCCAGAAGAAAGTACTGTGCTTTAGTAAGTTTCAGTAACCACTAATAGATTACTGAGGATATGTACTAGGCTTTTTCTTTTTCTTTTTTTTTTTTTCTTCAGTTTCAGAGCTTTATTAGGAAGAAGAAGGGTGGAGGGGGTACAAGAGAACCAGGCCTGGGAAGGAGCATGTGAGGAGAGCAGAGAGAAAGATGGTGAGGGTGAGGGGAGAGAGAGCAGAACAGAGAGAGAGAGTGGAGTCTGCATCCGGCTTGTGAACATGCACAGGTGGGCTGATGGAGCTACACTACGCATGCGCTGATTGCGTGACCATGCCGTGTGCACGTAGTAGCCAGCACACACTGATGACGTAAGACACAAAACCCTTTGCTTAACTCCTAAAGTGGGCATATGTGGCCATGCAGCTGGAGTGCAGCAGAATTCTAACAGTAATTAGGTGAGCCAAAGGAGGCTTTGGATTGCTGGACTTCAACACTTCCATAGCTAGACGTTGGTAGTCAGGCTCCACCAGGCTTTTTCTTTTGGGCCACCAACCAGCTCCCAAATCGTGACATGGAGACTTATTATTAGTTATGAATGCTCGGCCTAGATTGGGCTCATTTCTGGCTAGCTCTTTTAACTTACATTAAGCTGTTTTTCTCTAGCTACCTTTTCCTCGGGGCTTTTTACCATTGTCCTTCTGAATATCTTTCTTTCACCACTTCTCATGTCTGCTGGCCCCGGGCGTCTTCCTTCTTTCTCTGTTCTTCTCTTATTCTTCTCTCTTATTCTTAGATTTCTCCTCCTGTGTATTCTCTCTGCCCACCAGCCCTGCCTACCATTTTCTCTGCCTAGCTGTTGGCTGCTCAGCTCTTTCTTAGACCAATCAGGTGCCTTAGGCAGGCAAGGTGAAACAAAAGCACCACCTCTTTACATAACTGAACAAATACAGTATAAACAAAAGTAACACACCTTTACACAGTTAAAGTAATATTCCACAGCATAAACAAACGTAACACATAAAATAATATTGTACAACAGGGAAGGTATTGATTTAATAACAGCTGTCCAGACAGATGCAGGCTCTAAGGGCACAGGCAATCATGAGCATATTCCCACACACAACCCACACACACACACACACACACACATACACATAATTAAAAACATAGCATCACATACATACATATACTTAAAAACATAACATACATACATATATACATACACATAATTAAAACCATATAAGCCCCTTTAAAAAGAATATAGCATAGCCGGGCGGTGGTGGTGCACGCCTTTAATCCCAGCACTTGGGAGGCAGAGCCAGGCGGATCTCTGTGAGTTCAAGGCCAGTCTGGGCTACCAAGCGAGTTCCAGGAAAGGCACAAAGCTACACAGAGAAACCCTGTCTCGAAAAACCAAAAAAAAAAAAAAAGAATATAACACATAAAAGACAAAATAACCCCCAACAACAACAAAAGTATATAGTGTATGTAGTGTACTCTTGGTGTGTGTGTTTAGGTGGGGCCCTGGGGATTGAATTTAGGGCCTCACATAGGCTGGGCAAATGCTCTAGCCCTGAACTACACCCCACATCTAAAGTCGATGATTTTATAAATGTTTTTTTTTTTTTTCTGAATTGTCTACCAGAGCTTCAGATGCGGGAACAGAAGCCAGCTGCAGACAGATGTGCTGAACTAACTCTCCACAGCTGGCACAGGCGCTGGACCCACTCTGTAGCACTGCAAGCTTACCTGGCTGAGGTGAAGAAGGTGAGTGAGTGTTCAGCCATGGAGGGTTCTTGGAGATTCAGGATATACAAACTTAAATGCTAAGTGGAGCCTGATGGTGCCTAGCTCATAAACCTGAACACTCAGGAAAGTGAGGCAGAAGGATCCAGGTTCCAGGCCACGTGAGGGTATATAGCTAGATCTTGTCTCAAAAACGAGGAAATCATAAATGTTTTCTAGATACTGTATACTGTATTAGCATCAGCACAATAGAAACATGTAGCAGAAGAGGCTACTCACCTCTTGGCAGCCAAGGAGGGGGGAACGAGGGAGGCACAGAGGGGCGGGCTAGTGAGTCTAGGTCCAAGATCTACCCTTCAAACATACATTTCCAGGAGCCAACTTCCCCCCACTAGTCTTATCTCCTGGTATCCTGGTCAAGCCCATCACCAATGGAAGTGGATGAGTCTGTGTTTGCATGTTTTTTTTTTTTCCCATGGGCCCTACATACTAAACCACAGCCAACTACATACTAAACCACAGAAAAAGAGGTGTGAGTGGCCCATACTCACATGAAAACATGTCCAGTGTCATTTATAAGAAGAGAATGTACAGCCGGGCGGTGGTGGCACATATGTTTAATCCCAGCACTCAGGAGGCAAGGCAGGAGGATATCTGTGAGTTTGAGGCCAGCCTGATCTACAGAGTGAATTCCAAGACAGCTAGAGCTGTTACACAGAGAAACCCTGTCTCAAAAAACCAGAGAGACAGACAGACAGAGAGAGACAGAGACAGAGACAGAGAGACAGACAGAGAGACAGAAAGAGAGAGAGAATGTACATGAGTACTGCATAAGGAACTGCTTCTCATCACCAAAGCGTCTACTGGCAGCTCCCTTGATGACTGTAGGAAACAGACCCTTCATACTGCTGTGGGGATGAACAACCCACTGGGAAATCTCTTAGCAACATCCAGAAAACAAAAAACAAAAAAGTCCAACAGTCAGATTAGCAGCCACAGTGCGTCCTAAACACACTTGCGCTTTCTCTCGTCAGGTCCCCTTGGTCTAGAAGAAGCGTGCCTCTGATTCAACAGCAGGTACACTCTGCTGAGGGTCAAGACACCCTGCTCCATGGAAGAACTTTGTCTCTTGTTCCCATCACAGACCACAAAACCCTGCTCTTCGCCACCCCACAGCTACCTCTGTGGCCGTAACTTCTTACAGAAAGTTCCTCATGAGTTGCTGAAGCAAGCACTCTTGCCTGATGAAACATCTCCCTACCCTCCAAGACATTTTTCCGTTTTCATTTTCTTTCATGTGCATGAATGTGGTATGTGTGTATGTGTATGTCTCTCTGTGTGTATGTCTGTGTGCATGTGCACATGGACACACCTGTGTCTGAGTGTGTGGAGGCCTGGGGTTGACATGGGTACTTTTCCCCAATCACTTTCCACCTTATTCACTGAAGTGGGGTCTCACAGTTGAACCCAGAGCTTGCCGGTATGGCTAGTCAGGCTAGTGAGCTTGTTCTGAGTGACCTGTCTTAGCCTTCCAACACAAGAACTACAGGGAGCTCCAAAGCTACACCGAGAGACCCTGTCTAGAAAAACCACAACAAAGAAAAAAAAAAACATGTCCTGGCCAGATATGGAGGTGTGTGTTTGCAACCTCAGCGCCAGGGACATATAGATAGGGGAATTCTGGGGCTCGCTGGCCAGCAAACAGCCTTCTTGGTGAGCTCAAGCCCAGTCGGATGCTGTCTCACAAACAAGGCAGGGCGGGCCAGATGGCACAGCAGATAAAGGTACTTGCTTGCCAAGTCTGATGCCCTGAGGTAGATCCTCAGAACCCGCACGGTGGAAGTAGATACCCTCTGACACCTTCCAAATGCATGGCCCATGTGTATACCCACACACATACATATACATGCTTGCTCACAAACACGAAACAAATAAATGTCCAAAACTCTCAACAGGCAGATGGTATCCTAAGGACAGCCTTTGTCTTCGTTACTTTCCTGCTGCCGTGATAAAACACCGCCCAAGGTGGCGCAGACCTTTAATCCCAGCACTTGGGAGGCAGAGGCCTCTGTATGTTCGAGGCCAGCCTGGTCTACAGGGTGAGTTCCAGGACAGCCAGGGCTACACAGAGAGAGCCTGTCACCAAACAAGACAAAAGAGCCACCACGACCAAGGCAACTTCTGGAAGAAAGGGTAGATTTGGTTCACAGCTTCAGGCAGGTAGGAGTCCGTCACCGCCGCCGGGCAGCGCGGCAGTAAACACCGGGCACGGCTGCGACATTGAGAGTTCCTGTCTGAAGCCACGAGAGCAAACCAGAAATGGCGTGAGGCCTGTCCCAGTGCCGTGCTTCCTCCAGCAGGGCTGCGCCTCCTAACTGGGCCTCCAGCTGGGAAGCAAGCAAGCATTCAAATGCCTGAGAACATGGGGGACATCTCACTCCAACCACTAAAGCCTCCAAACGTGTGTGTGCTTATGTACATGTGCACTCACACACACAAACATGCTCATGTGAGATGTTGGGCATTTCATATACTGTTTATACTTGGTCTCCCCCCTTTTTTTAGTCTAACTTTTAAAATAAATAATATATTTACATAGCTAAAAATAAAAATAATACAAATAAAAGGAGGGTTTTTTTTTTTTTCCCAATGATTCATTTTACGAGTATGAGCGTTTTACTTGCATGAGTATCTGTGTGCCTAGTGCTCTCCGGGAGGCCAGAAGAGAGTGATAGATCTCCTGAAACTGGAGTTACAGATAGTTGTGAACCTCTGTGTGGTACTAGGAACCAAGCCCCAGTCCTCTGGAAGAGAATCCAGTGCTTTTAATGGTTGATTCATCTCTATAGCCCTGAATGAGAGGTCTTAATCCTATCTGAATAGCCTGCCTACCTCCAACAGCATTGTCTCGGAATAGAACCATTTTTTTCTGTTGTCTTAGTTCAGTATTTGCACCGGCTTCTCTAGTCTTACAGGACAAAATAGTAATTTTTTGTTTATTTGTTTGGTTTGGTTTTTTCGAGACAGGGTTTCTCTGTGTAGCTTTGGAGCCTGTCCTGGAACTCACTCTGCAGACCATGCTAGCCTGGAACTCACAGAGATCCACCTGCCTCTGCCTCCCAAGTGCTGGGATTAAAAGTGTGTGCCACTGCTGCACAGCTTTTTTTTTTTTTTACACCCCCTTCCCCCCACTGCACAGCTTTATTGGTTCATTTTTTGAACAGGGCCTCAGTCCAGGCTGACCTAGAATTGCCTATGTAATTGAGGATGACCTTGAACTCCAGATCCTTGTGCCTCTTCCTCCCAAGTTCTGGGGTTCCAGGCTTGTGCCACCACGCCTGGCTGGTAATGTGATTTTTACGGCAGGGATTAGTCTGCTAGAACTTTGCCCTCCAAGCGTGTCAAGGTCTATTACTGCATATCGGTGAACAGAGTGAAGTCCTGGTTGACTTTGAAAGGACACCCACAGTAGTCTCTCTGCACTTGACCCTCTTCAGACTCAACCTAACTCTTCCTCTGAGCCAGCAAAGACACACTTGCAATCAGTAAGAGTGAATAGTGGTGAGCAGACAAGTGTCGAGCCTGCAGTTTGAGATTAGTGGTGAATCACAGGTTAGGGGCACCAGCTTCAGCTGGAGAGCTCCAAATGTGCATGCTTCAGTGTTTCTGTCACTCACTGTGTGGCAGAAATGCAATTATTGGTCATATGATAATACTTTTTCAAAAATTTTGCAATAATAGCAAGAATGAGCTTTTAAAATTATGTATCTAATAAAAAGTGAGCAAATTCTAAATTTATTTCTATATGGACTCCCACACGACTTCTGTGGATGTTTATAAACCAGCAGGGCCTCAAGATCAATGTCCCCAGGATCACCAAGAGACACAAATCTGCCGTATGAGTGTTAAGTGTCTACTTCAAAACTTGGGGGCTGGAGAGATGGCTCAGAGGTTTAGAGCACTGGCTGCTCTTGCAGAGAACTCTCGGGCTCAGTTTCCAACACCCATGTGTTGGCTCACAACCACCTCCAGATCCATAGGATCTACAAGTCCCTATTAGCCTCTGACAACACCATACAGGCATGTGATACACAGATACACATGCAGGCAAAAGTCATATACAGAAAATTAAAAAACATACAAAAAATTAAAAGTGGGCGGTGGTGGCATACACCTTTAATCCCAGCACCTGGGAGGCAGAGGCAGATGGATCTCTGTGAGTTCGAGGCCAGACTGGTCTACAGAGAGAGTTCCAGGACAGTCAAGGCTACGTAGAGAAAGCCTGTCTTGAAGAAAAAAAAAAAACCTTACTAATTACTTGAAGTACTTTGCCCATAGACCATGTTTTAATTAATAAGGAAGATGCATTTATAAATCACTTCATAAACTAAGGTTTTTCATTTAAGGTTTATTTTTATTTTACAGGCATGAATATTTTGCCTCCATGCATGTATGTGTGCCACCTGTGTGCCTGGCACCCAAAAGGGTCAGAAGAGGATGCCAGATACCCTGGAACTGGAACTGGGTGCAGGGTACACAATTTACAGCATGTCTGAGTATACTTTAATATTCTACTGAGATGGGGAGCTATCAAATTTGAATATGCTTTAGAATTCAACCAGTCTGCAAATTGTGATTAAAGTAGATATGAATCTGAAGTGTGCAGTGGCCATTTGTTTTTCTTTCTTTGCTGCCCATCTCTCTGTTCAGAATTGTTTGAGTCTTCAAAAATAAGTCTACACAGCATTGAATTCTTATTTACATGTATGTGTGTTTTAGGTGCAGGAAATTGAACCAGGGTCCTCTGGAAGAGTGGCCAGTGCTCTTAACCACTGAGCCATCTCTCCAGCCCTGAATTGCTTTGTAAATGATGCTTTACATTTTAGTGGTGCTTTATTCAAAGTCACTTGGAAACCTTCCATCTAAACATTCAATGAAAGAGATGGTAAAAAACCTCAATTTTTGAAAACAGGAAGACTTTGAACTAAATCCTCATAAAAGGTGGAAACAGAATGAATTAAGAAAGAGAAGATCAGTCTGAAGTATCCAAGTTTGTGGAAACAATTCTTTTTTGTGTATAAGTGCATTGTATTTATTGTGTATGAGTGTTTTGCCTGCGTGTGCCTATGTGTCTGTACTTGACATGCATACCTGGTGTCCCCAGAGGTCAGAATATGGCATTGGATGCCCTGGAACTAGAGTTGTAGACAGCTGTGAGCTACCATGTGGGTGCTGGGAATTGGTCCCAGGTCCTCTGGAAGAGCAGTCATGCTCTTAGAACCTCTGAGTCATCTCTCCAGCCCTCTTCCTTTTTTCCCTCCAAATTTGCTTTATATAATTGAGTGGATATAAAGTAATAGACATAAATTAAGCAAGCTATACATAGCAATTTAATAGAACCTGAGAATCTAATTCCAGTATTTTTCAAATTCATCTGTAAGTCTTTCCATTCTGGGGCTCATTGTGAAATTAAACAATATATGAATACTTCAGCTGAATGTCAAGCTAACTATTTATGACATAGTTGCTTCTATAATGCAATTATGAAGGATCGTCAAGAAATTTGTATGTAGAAAAGTTAGTCAAAATACTAAACATAATATAAAATACGAAGCATTTCTGATTTGCTAGATGGAGAGGCCTTTTGCTCATCATTTTTAACTACAATGTCATGGAGCTGAAAGAACCAGTCACCTTGTAAACATGAGGGAAAATAAACACATCCTAAATGAATAAAATATTACAACTTTACTAGACCATGTCTACCTTTAACTGTAGCTGAAGAGTTCCTGTGTTCCTCCTGGTCCACAGCCATTCTGACCCAAGTAAACACACACAGGCTTATATTATTTATAACTGCTTGGCCATTAGCTCAGGCCTACCACTGACTAGCTCTTATACTTAAACTCAGCCCATTTCTGTTAATCTATGTGTCGCCATGTTTTCTGTGGCTTTACCTGTGTGCCATTACATGCTGCTCCCTGGATGGCCATCCTGACTCAGCCTTCCTGTTCCCAGAATTCTCTTCTCTGCTTATCCCACCTATGCTTCCTACCTGGCTACTGGCCAATCAGCATTTTATTTATGAACCAATCAGAGCAACACATTCACAGCATACAAAGCATCCCACAGCATTTAACACTTCTTTGTATTTAAGATTTGTTTCTTATTTTATGTGCATTGTTTGCCTATATGAGGGTGCCAGATCCCTTGGAACTGGACTTACAGACAGCTGTAAGCCTCCATATGGGTGCTGGGAATTGAACCACAGTCCTCTGGGAGAATAGCCAGTGCTCTTAACCACTGAGCCATCTCACCAGCCCCCTTTAGCACTTCTAAAGTTTAGAGATGCAGAATATACTTACATTAATTGCAAGAAAATTTAAGGGAGAAGGTCCTTTGCGATCACAACTATGAGTCACATGGTTATACAAACCCTGCTGCACTGGGGTGTGAAACATGAGTCACATTTACCTTTCTTGTCATTCATCTAGGAGAGCTTAACAGACACCTCTCTAAGAAACAGACCAGATGCGTTTCTGTACGGTCAGTGACATCAGCGCTACAGTAACAAGAGATGCAGTGTTCTTTTGTTACGGTTCCAGAAAGCGGGGAAAGAGGTCACGGGAAAAAGAATCAAAACTGTTACAGCTGAGAAATTGCTATTGAGTTTCACCACCGTGCCACCTTCATTTTTACATAACTATGATGGCATTGTTCAAGCTCAAAAAAATCTTAATATCTAACTTTCAATTTGTCTTTCAGTTATCACAATATTAACAACCAAAACAAGATAAAACACAAATGGGAGGGGCTGGCAAACTGACTTTGCTAGAATCTCATTCTGTAGCCCTGCCTGGCCTGGAACTCACTAGGTAGACCAGCTGGCCTCAAACTCACATTCACCCGCCTCTACTTCTCAAATGCTGGGATTACAGTCATCATGCCCAACAAAAATGTACAGTTTGAGGAGAAAAGGAGCACCAGGGAATGTAATGCTGGGGCTAAATCCTGTGCTCAAGGAGATGGAGTTTAAAGAAAGACCTGATGGTAGATTAATAAAGGGAGTCTCTGGGTAAGACTCCACCCAGCTAATCCTGTAACCTGCAAAAGGGAAGCTTATGCAACAAAGGAAAACATCAACAAGTCAAAGCTTAGCAAATGTAACTCAAAGAAGACGCCAGGTTCCAGCCCAAGCAAGAGGAACTTGGTGGGAGCGGGATTGAAATTGTGGAATCTTCCTCAATTTCAATTGAGGTTAAAGAAATAAGCGGTTAAAGAAAGCCACTGAGGCCAGGCATATGGTAGAGTCCCTGCATGGAGGTCAGGAGATGCCATTGCATGAAGCTGTGAAAGTGAAGCCTGGCTTTTGCTGGAGCACCTCCCCAAGATGTTAGAGGCTGCAGAGCCATGGGATGTCTGCAGAGGAGAGCTGCAAACAGAATGTGGAAACAGCCCAAGAGAGAGAACTGTTGCTGTCAGCAAAGCTGGAAGGAGCAGAAGGTCCAAAAGGCAACCCTTTCAGCCCTTTGACATCAGACGTGGACTTACAGGATTTGGAGTCTGTCCTGCTGTCCTGCTTACTTTCTCCACTATGCCCTTTTCTCCCTTGGAGAATGGTAATGGATATTCTGTGCCACTGTATATTGGAAATATGTCATTTGCTTTTGATTTTAATTATACAGAAGGTTATAGTCAAGAGATTACCTTGAGTCTCAGAAGACACTTTGGGCTTTTAAAACTCTGCTGAAGCTGGGCGTTGGTGGCGCACGCCTTTAATCCCAGCACTCAGGAGGCAGAGGCAGAGGCAGGCGGATCTCTGTGAGTTCGAGGCCAGCCTGGGCTACCAAGTGAGCTCCAGGAAAGGCGCAAAGCTACACTGAGAAACTCTGTCTTGAAAAAACAAAAACAAAAACAAACAAACAAACAAAAAACTGTGTTGAGACTGTAAAAAGAAAAAAAACTATGGGAATCTTTGAAGTTGAATTAAATACATTTTGCATTTATGATGTGGTTACAAGCCTATGGGGGACAGGGAGAGGAATGTGCTGGTTTGAATGAGAATGCCCCTATAGGCTCATATAATTGAATGTTTGGTTCACAGCTGGCAGTTAGGAAGGACTATGAGGTGTGGCCTTCTTGGAGGTTTTACAGGGAGTGGACTTTAAGGTTTCAAAGGCCCATGCCAGGCCCAGACTTTCTCTGCCTCCTGCTTGTGGATCAGATGTAAACTCTCCGCTAATCCTCCAGCACCATGCCTGCCTGCTGCCATGCTCCCCACCGTGACGATCATGAGCTCGCCCACTGGAACTGTAAGCAAGGCCCCACCTAAATGCTTTCTTTTTTATTTTTTATTTTTATTTTTATTTTTTTTTTTTGGTTTTTTGAGACAGGGTTTCTCTGTGTAGCTTTGTGCCTTTCCTGGAGCTCACTTGGTAGCCCAGGCTGGCCTCGAACTCACAGAGATCCGCCTGCCTCTGCCTCCCGAGTGCTGGGATTAAAGACGTGCGCCACCAACGCCCGGCAATGCTTTCTTTTTTAAGTTACCTTGGTCATGGTGCTTTATTACAGCAGTAGAATAGTAACTAAGACAAATTATAACCTCAAACTGTGAGCCAAAATAACCTCTTTCTTCCTTAAGTTGCTTTCTCAGGGTATTTTTAGCACAGCAACAACAACAAAATAAATGACTAAATAAAGTAGCTAAGACACCTTTTTATTATTATTTATTTATTTATTTATTTTGGTTTTTCAAGACAGGGTAACTCTGTAACTCACTTTGTAAGACCAGGCTAGTCTCGAACTCACAGAGACCCACCTGCATCTGCCTCCCAAGTGCTGGGATTAAAGGCATGTGCCACCACTGCCCAGCTGCTAAGACACTTCTTAAGTGGCTTTTGTTAAATATTAAATTTTGTTAAGTGTTAAGCATTGTTAAGTTCTAGTAATGATTTTTAAAGACTAAACATTCAATAACAAAAAAATGGCTGTATTGGATTAGAAATCAAACTTTATCTTATACTTTTAAATACAAGCTTTACATAAGTACACTTAATGCAAAATATTCAGTCAAGAACATAGAGCTGAGTATGAACACAGTCTTTATTCCCATCCCCTTAATCCAAAGTAATCAGTCAGTAACATGAAGTAGAACCTGTAAGACCTTTCTCTATGTGTTTACTGAGGCACATGCATATGTACCATCTGGAGCGTATGTGCGTAAATATAATGGAAAGAGAGAGGCCTGATCTCACACATGCCTTTAATCACAACCCTCAGGAAGGTGAAGTAGGACTGTGAGTTCCAGGCCACCCTGGGACACAAAGCATGATGGTGTCTCAACACACACACACACACACACACACACACACACACACACACACACACCATACACACACAAAATGAATGTGCTTAAATTGCATATTCCCTTAAGATCTCCAAAATGAATTATTTAATGGGAAAGGAAACCAGTTGTAGAATAATACATCAGTATAACTCTGTGTGTGTGTGGGGGGGGTGGGTGTATGGGTGTGGGGGTGGGTGTGTGTATGCGCACGAGCTCACATGCACACATGTGGAAGCCACAGATTGATTTAGGTGTCTTCTCTATTGCCCTCTACTTTTTTTTTTAAATGTAGAATTCACATTTTATGGGAAGTACAGAAAACAGACAAAAAACAAACAAATAGTGTATCAGGAAGTGGAGAAATGAACCAGGGAAAAAATGAGGCAACTAGTGTTAGTGGATGTGCATTACAATTTTTATTATACTTTTTTATTTTTTGAGCTATATTATTTCCCCCCTTCCCCTTCCTACCCTCAAACCCTCCCAGGTACTGTCCTTTTCCTACCTCTCAATTTATCTCAAACGTACGGCTTTTTTATTGCTACATGTGTGTTTGCGCTTATATATCTATTTTGAAGCAAGTGTCTGTCACTGAGCCTGAAGCTCACTGTTGGTCAGACTGACTAACCAGAGACTCCCTGGAATCCTGCCTCAGCTTCCCAGGGTTTGGATTAGAGATGTGTGCTTATGTACTCCATGTCTGCCTTTTTTTTTTTCCTGGTTTGTTTGTTTGTTTTTTGTTTTTCAAGACAGAGTTTCTTTAGCCTTGGCTGTCCTGGAACATGCTCTGTGGACCAGTCTAGCCTTGATCTCGCAGAGATCCACCTGTCTCTGCCTCCAAAGTGCTGGGATTAAAGGCAAGGACCACCTCTGTCCAGCTCTGGTCTGACTTTTTATTTGAGTGCCAGGAATCTAAATGCAAGAACATCGCGCTTGCAAAGCATGTTACTCACTAAGCCATTTACCCAGCCACTCTGTGTTCATTTTTATAAATTGCTTAATGGTGCACAACACAGATAGGCCAAAAATTTATCCTATTGCTCTTAAGAGTTAACCTGAGCCTGGCAGTGGTGGCGCACGCCTTTAATCCCAGCTTTCAGGAGGCAGAGGCAGGCAGATCTCTGAGAGTTCGAGGCCAGCCTGGTATAGCTGGAAGTTTTCCTGTGTCCCACCTGGCCCATGGTTGGGACAAATCTCTCACCCACAGTCCTGTAGCCTTTTATAAAATAATCACACAGAGGCTTAATATTAGCTCAGGCTTAATACTGACTAACTTTTACACTTAAATTAACCCATAATTCCTTGCCAGTAGCTTCAATAAGTGAGGATTTTGATGTTATCTTACTAATTTTTCACCCGTATTTTGTATGATTTCTATAACTTTGAGGTCAAGTAGGGCTACATAGTGAGTTCCTGGTCAGCCTTAGCTATTTCCTGAAAGACCTTATCTCAAAGGAGAGAGAGAGAGAAGCGGGCAGGGGAGGGGAGCAGTTCAGCAGGGAGAGGCTAATCTAAACATCGACACAGCTGTGGAAGGAACAAGGCTGCGAGCTGTTTGACAGCTGAAGAGGCAGCCAAACTGCTCAAGAGAGGCCATGGCGGGAAGGACAGCCAAGGAGAGTGAGGACAGACAGCTGAGACTGAAAGGGTACAAAAGGCTGCATGGAGCCACAGAACAGCAACCACAAGCCCTGAACCCTGGAAGAGTTCAGGGAGGCAAGGGTTTAGGCCCAAGGAATTCAGTTACAAAGCCAAAAGCTGTACCACTGGCCACACCTGCCTGTAACCCCAGAACTGGGTCCAGAGATAGACGGGTCCTGAGAGCTTGCTGGCTAGCCGAAATGACAAGCTTCTGGTTCAGTGAGAGACCCTGTCTCTAGGGAATAGAGTGGAGAGAGATAGAGCAGGACACCTGACCTCCACATGTGTGCACAGGCACTCATACATGTGGACCCATGCCCGTACACACACATGCACAATCCTTTAAAATAGGTAGTGCTTGCCGAGCGGTGGTGGCACACTTCTTTAACCCCAGCACTCACTCGGGAGGCAGAGCCAGGCAGATCTCTGTGAGTTCGAGGCCAGCCTGGGCTACAGAGTGAGGTTCAGGAAAGACGCAAAGCTACACAGAGAAACCCTGTCTCGAAAAAAAAAAAAAAAAAAAAAACCAAACAAACAAACAAACAAACAAAAAAGGTAGTGCTTATTTTCAGTTTCACAAACAGCAAAAATAGGCTTGGTAATATAAAACACTTTACATAAATCACATGATTGGTAAGTAAAAAAGTCTGGACCCAGTCAAGTCTTTCCATAGATGACACTATCTTAGCGATTTAAATGGTTTTTTTTATATTTAATTTGTCAACTAACATTTCTAGAATACTAGGCAAAATAATAATAATAATAATAATAATAATAATAATAACCTAAAAAGAAATTCTATGCACTGAGAGAGACCCTTACCATATATAATGTATGCTACAGCCATATAGAAGGGCACTCACCTCAAATTGATATGGAAAATTTTCTGGAAAACATCTGCAGTAAGCTCTTTCATTTTTCCTGGAGACAGGGTCTCTGCATGGAGCCCAAGCTGACCTTGAACTTGTGATAATTGCCTCAGCCTACCAAGTACTAAGATTACAGGTGTGTCCCACCATGTCTGGTTAGAGGAGATAAGACAGGATTGTTTTATGTTTTATTGTTTTATGAAAAGGCAAAACCATGTGCAAAGGCAAGATGGAGTTTAGGGTGATGGTGAAAGTGATAAAAAAAAACAAGGTGAGCAGGGGTCAGAAACGTAGGGCCTTCAATACTGTGCTAATGATTTGGATTCAGTCTTTGTAGAAAGATAATAGCTGCCTTATGTCTTGGTACACTGGTACCAATATGTCCTGAATTAACAGAGTACTGGCTAGTGAACTAACTCCGAACTCGAACCCAGTTCTAGTCTCTGAGTACAGCGTTCCATTTATTTCCGATTTCATTGGCCCTCTTCTCCTCAGACTTGTCCATATCTTCATTTGGGTTTTGTTTTTTTTTTTTCCAAAGTCAACTAGAAGTTCATCCCTTCCTCGTCTAGAATTCAAATTATTTTTTCCGGAAAGACTCACTTCTCCCAGGTTGCTTCTTCTGATAGAGGTTAACTGTCAAAAGAAATGTAATTCAAATTTGGGGACAGATATCGTCTACCTGGAGGTAAATTTCTAAACACACTGGCTTAGAAAAACCCAACCACAAGAATGAAGTCTCAAAACAAAACAAAAAAAGTAGAGAACTATTTTGTTCACAATTAATTCCTAGAATTAGTCTGTTCTTCCTAAGGCGAAAAGAATAAAGCGTTTGAAGCTGGAACCAGTACGAAGTCTTAAGAATTCTGATGGGTTGTATGCAAAAGACTACGTTCTCCTAAGCTCATTTCTTCAGCTGAGAAATAGATGTGGCTCTTTCTCAAACCGCCCAGGTTCAATGATAATCACAAAAATAATGAAGCGTTTTAAAGTTGTATGAACGGGTCGACGATAACTAGGGAATTTTATTACGTGCCAAGTGCGATTCACACACATTCCTAAATTTTCACAATCGCCTCCGCACGAAGATAATTCCACTTTGGACCTTTCCTTCCGTGCTAGTTCGACGTTACCCCTAAACTTCTAGTAACAGAAGAAAAACAAAGCGAACTAAGAAGGCCGAGCGGGCTCTTGAATGGGCGGGAAAGGCACAGCAGCGCCGAATCACTCCA